>JAAGAY010005674.1:23327-43110 GCA_011801015.1 Ardeotis arabs
CGGCGGCCCCGCCGCGCCGCGCCCCCCCCCCTTCCCCGCTCCGGCGGCTCCCGGCGGCGGCGCGGCGCCGCGGGGTTTCTCACGCACGGAGCCCGCCGCCGCCGCCGCGGTTCCTGGTTCGCGGAGCCGCCGGAGGAAGGGAAGGAGGGCGGGCGGCGGGGGAGGAGGAGGAGTGTCTCCCCGCGCCCTTCCCCAGGCGGAGCGTCTCTCCCGGCCCCGGCAGCGGAGCCCCCCCTCCCCGCCGGCCCGGACGGCATTTCGGGAGGAGGCTGCGCCCCCGCTGGGCCTGCGCCTTCCTTCGCCCCTCCACCCCCAATCCCGCCAGGCGGGGGGAGCCGAGCCTCTCTCTGCTCCCTCCCCCGGCCTGGCCCCCGCCGTCCTGGGGTAACCGCCGGGGAGGGGGGCGCGTCCCCGCGGCACTCGTGGGGCTGCGGTGGGAGCAGAGCCATCCTGATTTCAGACGTTTAAAATAATTAAAAAAAAAAAAAATCGGCACTAACATCGATACGGGTTTCAAATTAACATTTCACTTGTGGCTACGATCTTTTAAAACTGATTATTTTTAAGTTCAGGGCGTTAAATGTCTCTTCATTTAAACATCTTCAGGAAAAAAAAAAATCAGGCGTTGGAGAGAAGAAGAATTTGACCCTATTTTAACACCCTCCGTGAAGTCTTTAAACGTGGAACTGGGCTGCTCGGAGGGAATTCTACCTGTGACGAAGCCTCCGTGGGATCTGGGCCTTGGAAAAGGCGAATATTTAAATTATCAGCTGTTGTTTGCATCTGTCAAAGTTTGTGGGTAACTTGATAAATGTTAAACTGGGAAGCATAAAGTGCTGGTAAGGCCAGACTTGGAGATAACGGCGCATTCAAGAGCTTAATTTCACAATTAGTTTGCTGTATTATTGGAAGCAAATCATATTTCACTGTGCCTACACGAGGACTCTATTTTTAGCCATAATGTAGCTAAAAAGGAGGAACCTGCTGAGATGTGTTATAACATCGAATGTGAACAATTCTGAACGCTCTCTTTTTACTCATTTTGTGTCATACATCTGGTTTGGCATACAGCTAATTTCTTAATCGAGCAGAGCTACTGCGGGTGGGTTGGAGGCTGCAGTTCCCGGGCAGGGGAAAGTTCCACGCAAACTCTGTGAGTAACCTGGCAAATCACAGCTGTGCAAAAAGCACCCAAGCACGCTGGCTGCTCTATCAATATCTGCTGTACCGAGCACAACTATTCTGTGTTAATTTACAGTAACGGAGTATTTGGCTGATTGGTTGCATTTCTTTTGTCTTACTCTTCCTGCTATTTTTTTTTTTTTAAATTTTTTTTGCAGGGCAAAGGTGTAAATGAAAAAGGCATCTGAAACGCCTGGAGGTAGCCTCAGCCTTTGTGTTGCATAATCTTTTTTTCTTTTTTTTTTTTTAAGAACAAAAAGGAGAGAGAAAATAAAATTGAGGGAATATATCTATATTCAGTCCTAATACCAAACATTTGACTTCACTCCCCGTACCCCCCCTTCGTGTTACATAGAGAAATGGCTGCTGGAAGAATAAAGCGCCTTCCCCAGTGCATGCAAGATGCTCACAGATTTTCCACAAATTCCGTAGAAACCTCATTTGTTTTCTGCTTGTGGTTCACAGGAGCACTTAGCTTTTTAGTGGTTGACACTATAGCTATTTTTAGCAGCATTTTAACAGCTGTCACTAACAACTAAGATCTCATCTTGAACGGGGAAGGGAGATTATCTGTTGTATTTAAAAAATCAAACTACATAATTGTCAGATTATAAAACGCAATTTGGATCTTTATCTGTGAAGAGAAAAGGCTATCTTTTCTCATTATGCCAATTCCCTGGGAAAGTAAAAAAAAGGACCTTGATAAAATAACCAAGGGGTTTTGCAAGGTTTGGAAATAAGGTTATTCAGAGGCATACAAATATGTATATAGAGAGAGCACATTTCAGATTCCATTAAAAGTGGTCCCGTTACTGTCTTCTGCAGCTGCATCGCGATGGGGGAAACTGCGAAGAGTCCAGTTTGTAGTTTTCCAAGTAGGTCAAGAGGAGCAGCGCCGACACCTCTGAGGAGCAATGCTCTTCCCTCACATTAGATTTTATAAGAGGTTAGCTCATGTCAGACCCATGGCGCTGAAAGCAGCAGACAGACAAGTGTAAGTCACTCTGTAGCAGATGTCATCCCTGTTCCTAAAGATAGCGGTAAATCTGCTATGGATAATGCATTGCAAAACAAGATAACGCTGAAACGCAGCAAGTGTCGAATTTTACCTGCTCCCCTGCTCGGTAAAGCGAGCAAATTGGTATTAGGGGCTGCAGGAGCAGCAACATCATGTAAAAGCAGCCTACTGTACTGTCTGACTTAGAGGTCATGTGCCCTATTTTGAGAACTGAACCAAAGCGGATGAAGTTTTGAGTCCGTTCCAACTAAGGCAGCTGGGCATTTCCCACTTCTCTCCAGCTCCAGCTCCAGCCCAGGAAAGCAGGCGATCACATGATCACATATATTATTCCTTTACCCTGTATTATACACCATGGATTCAATTTTTACGCCGTTTGGCTCATGTGGTTTTGATTAGTCGAGATTTATAGTGGACTGGGAGGAGCTGTGTTTTGGGAAGACACTGGAAAAACGTTGGGGATGACAGATGAGAGTTTACTTTCCCTGTCCAACAGGTGCGAGCCCTCCAAGAGAGGAGTCCACTGTCTTCTCCAACTCACCGGTTAATTGTCTTAAAGCTGAAGTCCTGAGCCATGCTGAAAGTTCTTTACAAGCCCTAGGAAATGTAAGCAAGCATGTTTTCTCTGTGGTATGTTCTCTGAGATATCAATATTTTATCTATTTACTCTAATTTTGCTTTCTAATTATAGGTAAATCTTTTAGATGAGCAACAGAACATGCTCCCTTTTAACCTGTACACTTTCTTTTCTGTCTTTTTTTTTTCTTCTTTTTTAATGCTCTTTAATGGTCCATGTTGCAACTGTGGTTGAACCACATCTAAGTATAGCACAATCGCATTTCTAATGCATATTGGCATTGGCAACCACTTGCTCGAGTAAAGGGCCAAGGTATGCATTTGAAAACACAGATTTCCAATATGTTTAAAATCACAGGGTTTTTTGATGCTTAGCACTGATATTTTCATCTGATCCAAAATGAAAAGGTCTCCCAAAGAACTATCTGTTGTGAGTAATAGGTCTCGTTGGCAATGGTAGGGCAAATGAGGCACAAGGAGTAACACATAGGCAGCACTTTGTATTTTTTGTAGCTTTGGTATTGCTGTATCTATTTACATTGTTTATAGTCAACTTCTCTCCTGTCTACTACTTGCACTATGTAAGAAAATGTAATTTGTAAAAAATGGATCATTAAAAAAAATTGTCGTCGCCATAGAACACAGACTTATCTCGATATTAATGAATTCCACACAATAAAAGGTAGTGGCAGCTAATTGTATCTTAATATTTATCTACTACCTACTGGCATTTTTACAGTATCAAATGGTAACTCATACCCTAATCTGATTAAAATTTTGTAGTAACCGTAATAGTACTGCGTCTATGCCAAAAATCCAGACACAGTGTTTAACAGCAGTAAAAATAAGAGAGCAAAGAACACCCTCCAGCACTTAATAAACATATCAAATGCAAATTGGAGGAAATTATTTAATCACTCTATAGGCTAGTTAATTTTGATGATTATTCACAGTTCTAGTAGCAATACTTAGTACCAATACATTTAGTACCAAAAATACCATGACACCAAGGTCGTAAGTAGAATTTGAAACTTGCTGTATCGAGGAAATTCCCTTCCTGATTGAATGAAGGTGCGGCTTTAAATCTCCTACAGCAAAAGGAGAATTCATATGTAATTTTCCCGATTCTTCTATAATCCTGAAATTACCTTCTCTCAGATATTATGCAATGAGAGACCGTTGGGTATTAACCTGCATGATCACATTTATTTTGAGAGTTGAAAGACCTTTGTTTTCTAATTTTTTAAAGATCTTTATTTCATGAAAAAAGATTTCAGATGGACTCTCCCCGAAGTGTACAGTGAAGAAGAGACTGAAGACAACGCTGCTATGAAGCCGAGTTAAGAGATTGCTCAAGAAAAGTGTTAATTTAACACGTGCCAAGATAGAAAAGAAAAAAAATCTATCCACTTTGGTGGAAGTTGCACTGCTTTCCTGAACAGATGTAGTCTGTTCATTATTTTCATGTATTAAATACCCGCTTCCTATGTAGGCTATGGTCCAGCTTGAGGAGCTCATTCAATGTACTACCTGGCACAAGCTGGGCAGTTGATCTTGCATGATGCAGAGAGTTGATCCGTGTCAGATGCGTGTTGACTTACACAGATTTGGTTAAGAAAGGAAGATGTTTGCCATAAGGAACCATAAGTCGGTGTTCTGAGAAAGTGTCCTGGCTTCGAAGAGGGAGGTCGCACCAGAATTTGTCTGGCCTAGATGAAATATCTGGTAACCCAAGGTCACGCATTCCAAAATTTTCCCACTGTGCTCCCAATACTTGGCCCACAAGCCAGGAGTGACAGAAATTTTGACACATTGGATCTGTTTGTTCCCAAATATATGCAAATAAACAGGGTGATTCACAGGTGAGAGTAGATTTCTTTACCAACCCAGCTGCCTGGCTATGGTTTCCTCTCTTTTGGTGTGAGCGTAAGTGGCAGTCGCTCAGCTTGTTTTCCAGAAACGATGCTGCCAGTGTATCAGTGCTCATACAATCCTGGCGCCAGCAGCATCCAAGTACCACGCAAACATACTTCTTCCCAGCTCTGGAAAGAAGAGAAGCATTATCACCATTTTATAGACAGGGAGTGGAGTAACAAAGAGATTGCAGGATTTATCTCCAATCCCCGAAGAAGGCTATGACAAAGCTCGGTACTTCCCAAATCCCAGCTTACTGCCTTTCATCACAGCACCAGATTTCCTTTTCAGCCGTTGCCTTCCCAAGATTGCTGTGTGAGCATGAATGACGTACGGCTAAATCACGTTTAGTTGTTGACTGGGGAAGGAAAACGCTCTGTGGTCTGTTTGAATGTATTTGTTATTGAAATTAATTTAGAAAACTCATATTGTTGGGGCTTTTTACGGTATGGATTAGCAGCAGCCACTAGAGATTGACGTTACCTTGCCTGCTCGAGCCTGGTCAGAAGAGTCACATTCCATGAATGTGCAAGAATTTCTGGCATGAATTCTTCTACATGCACATTTACATTTTGGCTTCTGTGCATGCTGTTCATGCGCTCACCACTTTGAACTCCGCTTTTCATGAGTAATTCTAACAACGAAGTTCATTCCTTCATATATACATGGAAAGCAAACACTAAAGAGGCAGGAACGTGGCCAAATGAAAGTGATTTCAAATGTTTTCTTTCTTTCTTTCTTTATTTCACATTCCATTCTCAGCTCTGGCTAGACAGTCACAAAGTAGAAATTATACACCCCTCTCAAGATTTCTAAAGGAAGATCAGCCAGGACTCAAAGGAAATCTTGTTTGTTTAAGAATCAAAGTTGGTCCAGGGCAGGAATGATAGAGAGTTTAGCAAACAAGAATTTCCCCTAACGTGGTTCAGTTATGTCCCCTACGCGTGACTTAAAACTGAAAAAAAGAGCCTATCAGAAATCTTTTGCCTTCAACAGCTTCACAGAAGATGTGACTACTCCTAAATGTAAGATGAGGTACTGACCTTTTTAATCTGGTTCCTTTGGTTCTCTTCTAGGGGAAAGACACCTCTCACTGCGATGCTACTCCTGCAGGTGAGCTTCACTGTTCAAGTCCTGAGCATTACTCTTTTCCGTAAGAGGAGTGCATAAGAGTAGTGAAAGGAAGCAGAGGATTGTTTAAGGAACTAGAGATGCCGAGCTGGATTTACAGTATTTATACTACTTTTATATCATTGTAACAATTGTGATTGTAACATGATTTACACTGTCAGGCGAGAAAGAATTAAACTTTCTTTCACTGGGAATCACAAACAAATTAATAAATAAACTAGGCAGTACACTCTGTGTGTATTTTTGTTTCAGAGCTTATACTGAAGAGTGTCTACTTCTAAGCAGGTGCTTCCCTGTAAACCCATTGTGGAGAGCAAATGAGTCCCAGGGACTGTCGCTCCTTGTTGATCATCAGTGGGCGTAGATGCAGTGCATGTAAAGGTCTATGACTCACTGAGCTTGCTAAGGTGAAACCAGGAGAGAGCAGATAATTGCACCGTTATAAAAAGAATTATCACAGTTTGATTATGGAAAAAAAAAATGTTCTAATGGTGCCGTGACTCTTGGGAACTAAAACAGGGGATGAGACCAAAAATGAGGAGTGTATGTCAAGGAATGGCAAAGTATCCCCTTTAATTGATCCATTCTGATCAAATGTGCCAAAAAGATGATTTATAGGACTGAAGGTATAATGGATCAAAACAGCCCAAGGTACTTCCCCACGCCAGTTGTGATTAAAATAAAAAAGACTAATCAAAGAGGCAAATTGACGTGGGCAAGAAACTTCTGAACCCGGAGATTACTGAAGTATTTCATAAAAGAGATTATGCAACCTCCTGCCTTGTGTATGGAAAAGATACCGAGTTCAAAATTGCCCCATCTAGTTTGATAATCTGTAAATTGAAGAGTGAGAGGGAGAGATTGCAGGTAATCCAGGTTGATATGAGAACTTCAGATACTCAGGGCAGTATGAAGAAGGCATTTCCTTTTGACAGACAGTGAAGAATAATTTGGTGTCACATAACCCAGAAAACATTTATATAAAATGCGGAAAGTATTTGGGCAATTAAGAACAAAAAGCAAATGAGGTATAAATTAATGGGTATCTATGACCTTTATAGCGTACATGAAACTTGGCAGGATGGTTTTCATATCAGTAATGACATTATAAGGTAACTACAATTTAGGCTGCAAAGGCAAAATGAAGAAGACAGTTAATGTGGGCATGGAAGACTGTGGTATCTCCTCATTAACGCTGGTGCGACACAAAGGGAGACACATCCATCCATCTCGGCCGTATCGAAGACCTGAAGCACAACAAAAGCCTGTCATTTTCTCTTTCCGTTTGGGTCTTTGTGGAGGTTTTAGTAGTGATATCTGCTAAGGTGGGTAGCAATAGTTGAGGAGGTACCTCAAGTCTTTGGGAAATCTGAACAGCAAAATGAGAGGCTTGGAGGACTCCTTCAGGAAGGGAGAGTCTCCGTTTTTACAGGGCACTGAACTGAAATAGGGGCACTGTCAGCATTGATATGGGAGGGCTCAGCATCCTGGCTGGGAAAGCAGGGGGAGCTCTGCAGTCTCGAGCTGGTCCCTCTCCCAGTGAGACCCCTTCATTTGCAGCAGGTAGGGAGTCAACGGTGAGATAGAGCTCTAAGTACAGGGTGGGTGAGATTTCTGTAGTGCGTGAGCCAGAACCACTACCCTTGGGAGACAGAGAGTTGAGAAAAGTACTGGACAAAATAGGAGAGAAGTGGAACTGGAGAAAGGAGGTAGCAGAAATGTGCTTCATTTGAAGCATCTGTTTGATAATTTCTATTTAGCTCACTCTGGGTCCTGGGCTTCAGGTGCACAGTTTGGTGGGAAGAGACTGGCGGGAGTTTTTGAGTATCACCTTAGAGACTGTAACAGAAGGGAAAACATTCACAAATCTCATACTGAAAGTTTATTTCCAAGAAGGTGGGGGAAGGACTGACGGAGATGTATTGATCCTCAGGTGGAAGGGAAACATGATATGGGTCATGTGAAGTGAGAAAGCTGCATACACATCCAAGAGTTGAGGCTCTCCAGCACTATGTCCCGGTGACCTTGGTAAAACCAGGACAAGAGTGAGACATGATGCACCACTCTTGTTATGGACCAGCACAGAGACCAGTTCAAATAAACCTTAGTTTGAGGTGACAAATATCTAAGAAAGTCTCAAAACCAGAGAAATGTCTCTCCCTCATCCTCCTTTGTCTCTGCTTCCCCAGCCCCCTGCACCTCTGTAACAGCCGAAAGGAAGGGGGAGGCTGCAGACTTCTCCAAAGAGCATCTGTAAATGACAGCAATGCCTTTAAGTGTGTTCAGTGGTTATTCCTTGTTTGGTGCAGCAGTGGCCACATAATTATGTCGCTTCAGGGCTTGCTAGAATGTAATATTAAATATGATTCCAGTTATTGCTATGCATCCCTGCTATTTTTACTTGTTGGATTTAAAGTTAATAACATTCTGCCATAGCCCTGGTTCAGGATGAAGGGATATCTTCTTTACAAGGACAATGGGCTTTCCATAAGAAAAACCAGGAGTTTTGTCCCACAGTTTTTTGCCTACAGATTGAAATGAGCACCATTCAAAATCACAGGAAAAGCTTGCTATGACAAAGGCATTGATAAAGGCAATCAGAGGCATGGCAGAAATTACTGTAAGGCAACATTGTTGTACATTGATCCAATTAGGGTGCCTTCTGCTTTCAGAGCAGCGTACACATCTGGAAACAAGAAGCTTCACTTTATTAGGATGATGAAAAAACCAAGCAACGTTTTGGGAGTGTGTTACACAGCAGACTGATAGCGTTTCAGTTAGACTGGAAGTTTTAACGTGGGCCTGTGAAAAACTCATTAAGTTCAACAAGGCCAAGTGGAAGGTCCTGCACATGGGTCAGGGCAATCCCAAGCACAAATACAGGCTTGAGACCAGCCCTGAGGAGAAGGACTTGGGGGTACTGGTGGACCAGAAGCTCAACATGAGCTGGCAATGTGCGCTTGCAGCCCAGAAAGCCAGCTGCATCCTGGGCTGCATCAAGAGGAGCGTGGCCAGCAGGTTGAGGAAGGTGATTCTCTCCCTCTGCTCCACTCTGATGAGACCCTACCTGGAGTACTGCGTCCAGCTCTGGAGCCCCCAGCATAAGAAGGACATGGACCTGTTGGAGCGAGTCCAGAGGAGGCCATGAAGATGATCAGAGGGCTGGAGCACCTCTCCTATGTGGACAGGCTGAGAGAGTTGGGGCTGTTCAGCCTGGAGAAGAGAAGACTCCGGGGAGAACTTATAGCAGCCTTCCAGTACCTAAAGGGGGCTTATAAGAAAGGTGGGGAGAAACTCTTTAGCAGGACCTGTTGTGATAGGACAAAGGGTAATGGTTTCAGAATACAGGGAGGTAGATGCAGACTGGACGTAAGGAAGAAATTTTTTACAATGAGGGTGAGGTAACACTGGAACAGGTTGCCCAGAGAGGTGGTGGATGCTCCATCCCTGGAAACAGTCAAGGCCAGGTTGGACAGGGCCTTGATCTAGTTTGAGATGTCCCTGCTCCTTGTAGAAGGGTTGGACTAGATGGCCTTTAAAGGTCCCTTCCAACCCAAACTGTTCTATAATTCTGTGATTCTATTATGTGTTCCAGGGTCTCTCACTATTTGCCTGGAGAGACCTCAGAGATTTACTGGTCAGTAGCATGACTGATAAGTCCTGTCAGCTAGAGCAGTCCAGCCAAAAGCTGTAGCCCAGGAAGGGGGCTATGGTGGTATTTGCCTTTCCCCAAGTACCATAGGGTAAGATAGTGTCTCTGGCACAGTGTGCAGTGGTTTCGCTCACCCCTTCAGGTTTCCAATCCCTCTTGGTGTTTTGTTGCAGACTGGCAGGATTTCCTGAGTGGTGTAGGGGATTTCTGGTTTGGAAAATCTTTGACTGATGATGTGTTTGCGTATTCTTTGGGAATGTCCCCTCACATCAGCTTCTCAAGCCCAAGAGGCCGCAACTCTTACCATCTCTCAGTGCTTGGCAGCCTTTCTTTGTGGCTTTCTGCCTTGTCTTTAACAATACAGCCAACTGAAGTGGTGAGGCCCTTGGAAGCCGTATGCAAATATATATATTCTTTGTGCATAGCTGGACTATAGCCACTATAAAATCAAGTAAAAACGAGTTAGAGTACATACATGACAGAAATGTGTGTCAAGGTACATTAACTCAGGAGGTACTGTCCTTTCGGTCCCTCACCTGGTTTCTGGAGATGGGTTAGCTGTCTCTGCACTGCCCTTTATCATGCAATGCACACATACAAAGGTTGTTATCTTTCTTGTAAAGATATTCTGTTAAGAGTAAGAAGAGAAAAAAAATTGGGAAGACTGCTGTCATTTTCAGTGTAGGGAAGGGAATGTTTTTAAGCCAACCAGTAACACAGATGGAATAGCTGACCTGAGTCGGGGTAATGTACACTGTTTCTGAAATAAAGCCCAAAGTGGGTTTTCCCACAGCTCTAAGTCTTGAAGCTAAGATAGGCGAATAGGGGAAATAATTTGGTTTAGGAGATAAGTAATGACTTGTTAAGAGCTTCAGATTGCAAGAAAGAGTGATCTCACAAAATTCAAACCCCAAGATCCTGTGGATATATATTGGCTGAAATATATGGACTTTAATTTTCCTATCGATTTTATGTCTGATCAGTAAGCACACAACCATACATTCATAGCTAAGCAGAAGATACACGTGCAGACATGGCTAGATGCTTACTTTACTGTATATATGTTTGAATTCATGTATGTTTATGTAATATTATGCAGACATACAACAAAACGTGGAGATAAATGTGGGGACAGGAAATCAGACCCAGTGTATGTGTTTTAGATAAACAAAATTTTTTACTTTGGGTTCACTATGCCATCAGACGTTGTAGTGTTTTGGCATGTTCTAGCATAGATAAGCAAGAGAAAAGTAAATATTTTTATTATTATTAGAGTTTTGCTTTTCTGCTACAGACTTTAGCTTTTATTTTGTTGCACATAATTCCATGCTTGGTAAAGGCTTGATATATCTGTATAAAAACAGTGTTAAATACAATTTTTTAATACTTTGAGCAATACATTTCCTCGATGTAACCCTTTAAAAGAAGTATTTGTTTCTTTGACAGACAGTTTCAATAGTGTGTGGCAGATTATTTTAATAAAACAAAGTGAGATCAATATCATGAAAGCAGGATTAAATTTCTTTAAGAAGATGCTCAGATCCTAACCTTTTTTTATATGATTTTATATTTTCAAGTGGAGAGATAAGTAAATGAGAATCACAGAATATGATTCCCTGATTCCCTGAACTTGTGTTCATGAAGGTAAAGATTGCTTTACATGTGTAGGATGAAGCTGGGTTCTTCATAAGGTAAGATAAAAGAGATTATCCAGTGAGCCCAAGAAAGGAGTCTTTCTGAAGGAGACAACCAGGAAGCTGCAAGTGATGTAAACAGATTGTATTTTTGGAGATTAAAGTGAGGTTTTTGACATTTGAGAGACCCTATTAAAAATTGGAGTGTGCTCACTATTATCTGTGGACAATATTGATTGCTGAGCTGTTTACTTGTAGAAGGAATTCTTTCTAGTCAAATGATGCAGTTTTAAGAAAGGGATTGACCTCTACAGGAGGAGGGGGCTCACAATTATAAATCATACCCAATATGATTGAAATTCTCCCACAGGAAAGAAAGAAAATAAAATTAAAGCAAATATTGTATTAAAGGAGTTTCAGTGGATGCCTTGGAGAGCTCTGATTTTCATGCAAATGCTCATTTAGGCTGTTTTACTGCCTTCTCAGAATAATGGAGAAGAAAAGCGTATTTAATTGGAAAGGGAATGCCAAGGAAATAGATGAATTGCAATTCACTGTCTAGATTTTTGCCTCCAGATCTGGTGGCTGTGATAGCTCACTGTCTCAAATTGTACAAAGGAAAACAGTAATTGAACTTCAGCCCATATAATTTGGGAAATCTTGCCTTTTTTTTTTTTTCTTTATCATGTCTTCTAGGTTATTGCAGCTTTAGATAATTTCCCCGTCAGGTCCTTTTGCTTGTCCTTGTGGGAATTGCCTAGTGATTGACAGCTTTGATCTGGAAGTTGTTGCAGCTAAACTGCTACAATTCATATGGAGAGAACTGCCAAATAATTTGACAGATCGATGCCAAGAAATGACGTATACGGATCTGTCCGCACCCGTGCTCTGCAGAAGCAGGGTGCTGGGATGGGCGATGGCTGCTGTCAGTAAATCCCAACAAGATGATCATCAGAAATCAGAAATTAAGGATTTTGCTGTCATGACACCAGCTCACAGGCAAATAGTTTTGTGCCTGAAAGAGTGTGAAATCAATGTAAAATGTTTCCTGAAACGAGATTCTTAATAAGAAACCCAAGAGTAAATAAGATAATTTTAACTGAGCTCAGGATGAACCTGAGAACACAAACATATTGTGCTTTTGCATCTTTTTTCCTTTCTTTTTTTTTTTTTTTTGCATTTGCACGCAAAAAAAATACCCCAAAAGTTATAGTATTAAGATTTAACTCGACAGTAAGAATCAACACGATTATAAATGTCATGGTATCATGTAGGCTATCAGGTGACTGAAGCAACACATGTTCAAACCTAGCTGAGTAAACATATTTTATTTGCATTCAAGCTAATGCTTCGAAACTGGAGTTAACCTCCCAGTGCTAAAATCAGGGCAGGTGCAAGGCTGTTTCCCTAATCTAACAAACTGAGATGCCAACTGTGTAGCCTGAACTATTCCATTCTTAAACCTCTTGTTGCATTTGTCTATGTATGTGGAGATTTAACGCAGCAGAGTATTGAAAATCTCATCAAGTTCAACAGAGTAAACCTTAAAAAGAGCTTTAATCATTAAATGTTTTCATACTCTATAATGTGCAAAGTTAAGTGACCGTATTTTAAGGGGGATTTAAGTAGGAGAAAGTGTCCTGATGCCTAAAGCTGGCAATCTGCTAATTAAGATACGCAGAAGAAAAGTTGAGCAAGTACTTTAAGGAGGGAGGGAAAGAAGGGTGCCATCCCATGAAAGAATACATGATACTTCAGCCACTGAGCCCAATCACTGGGGAGGAGGAATGCATAAACAGGAAGAGGCAGTAAAGAAGTCATTTAATTGTGTGTTAGAGAAGAAAAATACCTCCCAGGAGATTTATTCTGGACGGCTGAATGTCTGTGCTTATGGGAGCAGGGAAGATGTCACTAAGAGCTCTCTGGGTTGTGCCTGTCCTGAAGTAAGTTAGAGGCACCAGTCAACCCAGATGGTGAGATGATGTAGCAGCGGGGAAACTAAGCATGTTCATCAACATTTTAAAAATATTTCCTGCCATTTTATCCTTCTCATAACTTTGAAAATTATCCTTCCGTCTTGACAAATTCCTCTTTCTAAACCAGCCCGTGATAGATTTTTCTCGGATGTCCAACTGAAAGTTGGACGACAAAGTCTGGGGCACAGGAAGCCTCAGCTGAGCATTGCACTGTGGGAGCTGGTTCTTCTGGCTCTGCCAAAAAGACTCGTTAGGACGTTGGGTTGTTGCTTAAACCAATTTTTTTTCACAGGTTATTCTTGATTTGGTATTCCTCATTTTACAGACACTTGATCATGGCTTCTGGTTTTCAGACATATAAGCAGCTACATCCCTGATAAACCTTGAATGCCTGAAATGTTATGTAGCTGTAAAGCTCTGAGAAAAACAAGTACATGACTCAGAACAGACACCAAGAATAGTAGAAACTTTGGATCTACATCTCTCCAGGTTTAGACTGCCACTTTAAAGCATTGCTAATAGTATCACCTCAGTTCATGGTGTGCTGTGAAAATAAAATAATTGATGTTTGTAAAGTACTCAGGACTGGTAGTGATAAGCACCATGTAGACGCTTATAAGCAAATTACTCTGCCTTCCTTGTCTTTTCTAACTCATTCCTGTCTTCATGCTCCCTCTCTCAGCATTAGTCCCTCATGCTCTCCCAACTTGGCCATTCCAGGCCTTGATACCAAGGTCTTGGCCTGCAGCACAAGCTCCTTGCTCAGCACCTCCTACCTCCCCTCTCCAGCCTCCCCATCCATGGCCTACTCGTTTTGATTCCTCCAGCAGTGGTCTTCTTGTCCAACAGCCACTTCCCACCCCCTTTCCATCCCTGGCACATGGCATCATCCTCCACTTGGTGTCCATGTCCTGCAGGAAACATGGTACATGTGACATCAACCTCCTGGCCACTTCTTGCGATCAGACTTTTGTCCCCTTGGCAGCAGGGACTGATGCACAAGTTGGCACATGCCTTGCTCATGCCTGAATCCCACTCTGGCACACAGCTGGAGTCTGCTCTCCAAAAAAGTGGAGAGAGGATCAGATGCGCTCCATGGGGCTGGCATCCTCACAGACAGTATCTGTTAAAGGCTAGCAAATCCATGCTGAGCAAATTCGATCATAATTTTTATAAGGCTCATCCTTTAATCAAACGTGGGTGGACCTGCACAGAAACTGTGCAGAGAAGCTGTTCTTTGGCACAGCTTCTTGTCCTTGCTCCAAAGTTATGGGAGGGCACCAGATTTTTCAGCAGAAACCTTGTTCCTGGGTCTGCTCCTTAGAAACACCTGAGCTAATTCAGCTGCAATTTGTGTTTTAAACCAAAAGCAAAGCACAGAATTCACTCAGTATGGCAATGTTTTGTGTGTTTGGAAATATTATACACAATTGGAAGTGGACTCTTCAAGGCCGTGGGCAGCCTTACTAATATGTAAAACTACTGCCTGTGCCGACACTAGCAGTGCAAGTAGGAATCATGAATCTAAATGCACCCAGACTGGTAGTGTTCTGGATGTAAGCTGAACAAAGAGCTGCATTTTGTCTTTTGGAGCTTTGGAAAGTCAGCAAAATTTGCTCATGTGAGATCTGGAGGTGCCTGACAAAACTTTAACATTAGTCCTGCCTTGAGAAGGAAGTTGGTCTAGATCAGCTCCCAAAGTCCCTTGCAACCAAAATTTTTCTATTGTTCATATTGTCATCACATAAACTTCCAAGTGTTTTATATTCTAGTTTTCAGGACCATTGTATTTCCTAATAATGGACCACTACTCTCTATTTAGAAAGTTGCTTCTGAAGACCAGCTATGGCACACATTTTTAATCGATTGATCTTAGCTAAGAGGATTGAGAAATTTAAGGAAAGAATAACTTTCTCCTGTCACTTGTAAGACTACTACACGTAAGTTGTGGTTATTTGTGGGCTACATTTGCCACCAAATTGTTTAACTGTGCTGTGAATTCTTCTGATTTAAACTGCTCTGCATGAAGAGTGAATACCATCATGATTCTACGGAGAAGAGCAATAACAGTAGTAATATTCTGCCACTTCTAAGAACTACAGAATGAACCCTAATAAATAACAGGCTCAGTCTCAAAGCAATAAACATGCCAGGGTATGAAAATGGTCTTTTTTCATAGACAGAAAAGTAAAGTGTGATTTAGCATTTCATACCTTCATTGTATCAGTAACATCCTACCAGCAATCATCCACAATAACTATTGCATTATTTCAAACTGCATATAATATTTAGTGTTGAGGAAGCAATGTATTTGAGAAAAGTCAAGCTGAAAATCTGTTCATGACAAAGATTTTTCAAGTATCTCTATTCCTTATATATATATATTTGTTTAATATTTAAAATCACTTAGCTGATAAAGAAATCAAGTACTAACGTGCCCTCCATTCTGCTGGAAAAATTAACAAAATGGATGCTACAGGTATGTCGTGACTCCAGCATAAGGAGCGTGTGGTAAAAGTAAGAGAATGCAGACTGTAACTGCCTGCTGCAAATCTCTGCATACACCCTGAAAAAACTAAAGCACGCAAGAAATGTCTGGTTGCTAGTACAACTGGTTGCACAATATTGACTCCCCTTTGGTCTAGCAGACCTCGAATCTGTTGACCTGGACAATCTCTTGGAGTCTGAGCGGAGAAGTTACGAAAAGTATTTCCCAGTAAAAGCCTGAGAATAGGGAGAGATTTGCTTAGAGCACATCTTTATGATTTTAATAACACATGTCTGTGCCATCAAAAAATCCTGCAAAAGATTATACTGAATAGTGTCTTGGGAACGTGTGACTATCTGAGCAAAGTGTCTCATCCACAGCATCGAGAGCTGATCCCAAGCATCTGAACCTGCACCAGCCAGGTGTTACAAGCTCCTCTGATTTGCCCAGCGACAAACATATTCCCTTTCTTCCGCCTTGCCTTTGCATGTTTCAGGCAGGAGGATACTGTGCAGTAGACTTTGTACCACAGAATGAGCTCTTCCAGAGCAGAATCACTGACAACAAAATGTATGTGGTATTTCCTAACTACCTTCCCAGTCAGGCCATAATGAGGCTTCTTACTGAGCAACAATTAGGTCTGATTGCGTTGGGAATCAGAGCAGATAAGTTATTAGCAAAATAGTTATATTAGGAGAATCAAATGATCTTTTTTTTTAATCACAATACTCTGTTTTCCTCGGCAGGATTTTTTCTTTGTCTTCGTAGGCAGTTGATAAAGAAGCAACATGGTTTCCTGCATGCTCATAAAGATATACTATGGGGTAATAAACCTGAATAATATGCATTTCCATTTGTTATAATGACTGTAATAAATCTACAAGGCATAGATGAAAGCAGTTGTACTAGCCTTACATCTTGTGGAAGATAAAAAAGCTTCCAAAAAGGACAGAATGGAGTGTTTATTATGCCTTCTTAATTTTAAGTACATTTAAAAGAATTGCCATTTCCTTCTGTTGCCTCATTTACAAGCACCAAGTTAGGTGGTAATTATAAGATAATTCAGTAACACTCTAAAATAATGATTCAGCTAATTAATGCTGAATTACAGAGGCAGTCCTACACAGATACTTATAACACCCCCATTAACACTGACAGAGTTCATCATGATTATTCCAGCAAGCACTGAAGGAGCTGAATCTGATTAGACCATTTCTTGAAAATATTTGTTGGATTTTTTTTTTTTTTTTGGGGGGGGGGATATAAAACAGTGGTCTTTTTATAGAGTTTTCCATAGTGCAAGTGTTTTAGGGAGGAGATGGGGCATATGAACCCTCCTCCTACACGCAGCAGTCATCGTGTGCAATTTTCATCAGGTCTCTAGAGCCTAAATTGAGGTATCATGCTGGCCACTGAAGTTATGACCACAAAAGGGTGTAGTCTTTTGGTGATGAGTTGTGGACAAAGGGCACATTGCCATCTGTGGTATCTCTGAATTTGACTGATGCTGCTGTAGAGCAGAGGACGGGAAGGACTTCTCGCTCAAGGTCAGAGGAGAGGTTTTGTTGCCTCAGGATCCCAGGACCCAGCATCCTTCTTTTTTATTTCTCCCGTCTGGATTACAGTCTTGTGTTTGCTGGAGCTTTCTGTTTTGTAAATGCTGTCACATTTGTATATGCTGCACTTGTGCCTCAGTGTGAAATGGAAAGGGGGCTATTTGAAGGCTCTTAAAATAGACTCAGCTTTTTTTTTATTTTAAAATGCTCAAGAAGATTATTTTAAAAAGTAGGTTTAGTTGTTTTACTTACATGGAGAGAAGCACAGGTCAGTGTAACACAAAATATCATAAGGATTTCAAGACAGAATGTTCGGATGTTCCAAGAAAACTTTGTTGTCTTCAGTGCCTGTGAGCTGATGTCACCGTTTTGAATGAAGTATAACTCATTGCTGACAGAGATGACTCTGGCAATGACATGAATCTACCCACTTACGCCAGCTGCCTGGACATCACCACCCTGTGTGCTCCCTTACACAGGCAATGCTTACAAGACTTTTATAAAATCATATCACTTTTCTTCCATAAGGATCTGCACACCTAAATGTTAAATATGTGCTTGAGAGGAAAGAAGTTAGAAATTGCATATAAATATATTACACAGCCACTGGGAAGTTGAATACAAACTCATCCAATTAAGGAGTCTTGGCAAATACTTTTTGCCCTGAACTTGCGATTTTTATTTCTAAGTGGGAGTTCTGCAGGGGCTAATGTGTGAAAATTCCCACAGCGAAGCACACGGGGCCCTGTGCATCACTGCCGCGCTCAGCCCCGGCTTCCGCTCCCGGTGGTGGAGAGCGGGCTCTTGGCGGAGGCAGGCCAGAAGCAGCACAGCATGAGACGGCAGCAGAGCTGCTTCAGCCTCGTGGTTCTGGCTGCAAGACGGGAATAGTCTGGCGATGGTCCTTGCATCCCTGCGGGGGGCAATGGGTGATGGATCTGCGTGCTGGCGCTGGTGTCCGCAGCCCAACCATCTCCAGCTGTCATAGATGGCAGCCGGCTGCGTTATAGCCAGTTCGGAGCTGGGCTTTATGGTTTCTTTGGGTGACCAAAACCCTTTTCATTCTGGCCAGAGGAACTTAAAAAATGCAATGCTATGGATACCAGAGGCAAATTCAGAACTGGCAAAAACGGAGCTGCTTTCACTTATGTAAGGGCTGAATCTGCCTCCTGGTGTTTTAGTGGCCGGTTACTTCCCTGCTCTTCAGTGTAACAATGTTGCTTTTGCTGTCCCAGGCAGCTAGAGGTACTGCTAAGGCACGTCCCTCCAGCACTTCAGAATCAGTAAGAGCTGGAATGGATTCAGGTGGAAAATTACGGGATTGTGATTGGGGTACGGAACTCAAGGGTCTGAGGCTCTGCTTCTGACTGTGCTGCAGACTGTGAAGGAATAACCTGATTTTTCCACTCTCCCACTTGGCTATCTGTAAAAAGGGATGGTAATATTTTATTCATCTGTCTTACCTATTCAGAGTAGAATATACACTGAAATGTAAGCAACGATAACAGAACATTAAGCAAATCAGCCTGGGAGTATAGAAGTGACAGAGGTGGATAGACAGAATCAAAACAAGTATGACGAGAAAGAGAGTAGAAACCACAAACACAGTTGCCTCAGTGAAAATCCCTGCTTAGAAAAACTGCTGAGGGCAGGTTTTGGGTAGCTCTTTTCTTTTTCCTTGCCTGCCTAAGTGAAGGGGAGTGGGGAGAAGCTCTCTCCTCTCTGAGAGCTGCGGATACAGCTCTTTTTCTGGGCTGTTGGTGGGAGATGCTTTGCTAAAAGGGGAAAAGCCTGCTTGCATATAGGGTACTGCTCCTGGGACACCTGGAAATCCAAGGTGGCTGAGGTCTTAGAAATGCCTTTGGAAATTCACTGAGTGCTTGCTAATTGCCCAACAAAGGGATAAATTTATTCCTTGATGAATGAACTGTGGTCAGCCAAGGAAGAATTTCAGAGATCATATATCTGTTGTAGAGACTAGTGAAAGAGTAGAAGAAATGGGCCAATCTGGCCCATGTAAAGATAAACAGTGATTAGAGAAAGGAAACAATCCAAGGAACAAGCTGAATTTGGCAAGCATACATCAGCACTACATTTTCCAACCCTGCAAGTGTACAGCCCCTAGGCAAGACCAACTCCAGCAGAAAGCTTCAGCCAGCAAAATGCAAACACTTTAAAAAACTGATGATAGGCTCTTTGGGAGCCTCTCTGGGAGGAAGATTCTTGTCTGGCAGTGACTTGTATAACTTCTGGCACTAAACAAGCCGTGTCTAACTGTGGTGCTTCTGTGGTCACCCGTTGCCACACTATTTTTGTGACTCTCTGCCTTAACCCGCTCTCTGCACGCAGTCCCTGCGGTAGGGGAGGCAGCTCGCCCCAGCTTGCCGACAGAAGGCAGAGGCTTAAGTTTGGACTTGAGGAAGAACTCTTGATGAAATCCAGAATCATAAACCAAAGCCCTCTCTTGGCATTAGTCATATGAGTCAGGACTGCCCAGCGTCACTGCTGCGGCAAGGGCCGGACATGATTTCGGGACTCCAGCAGCAGCCCACACCACAGGAGCAGCACTCCATCTGCCCAGCGCCCCCAAAATCAGCAGCTCTTTCCTTTTGGCTGGGGAAGAAAGCCAGTCTCTTTGGGTGTCCCTCCTCCTTGA
>JAAGAY010005675.1:0-18381 GCA_011801015.1 Ardeotis arabs
ATCTAGTGGGGGATGTCCCTGCTCCTTGCAGGGGGGTTGGACTAGATGACCTTTGAAGGTCCTTTCCAACCCTAACCATTCTATGATTCTATGATTCTATATATTGTCTTTCTCAGAGAGCTGTCTAAGGATTTGTTGAATGTAATTAGAATAGGCAGACTGATGTCAGTCATCTTGCAAGGTAACCCTAGCCTTGCATCCTGAGTGCTTTTATTAGCCTAATTGCAGAAGCCAACTATCTCTGCTGCACACGTGATGTTGAAGGAAGCCTTTGCTTTGGTAGGGTCTTAGAATGAAAACAACGCTTTCCTGTTCTTCCTGTAAATTCTAGTTCTAAATTACGTGTACATCTCTGAATCCTAGACTTCCTCATCTCACGATACTCGTGTTCAAAGGATATCTTGTCTTATACCTTTCAGAATAAGTTTCTTCCCTGCCCCCTGCCATGTTTTCAAATGACCTTCAGCAGAGTTGGAAATATATTTGGCTTCTGCAATCTGCTAGTTGTGCAACCAAGCCGTACACAAAATTCATCTGAAATAAAACTAATTTCTATTTCTGTTTCCTAATGGCTGTTACTTCTGGTTCTTTCTTTTTTGGTAACTAAAATATTTTATGGCTCCCCCACCTTTGCCTTTTTGTGTTCCTTTTCGTGTTCCTTTTCAAGCATTTTCATGTTTTAATTCCTGAGTCATCTTGTGGAAGTGTTTTCTTGCCTCAGTTCACATTTTCCTTCTTGCAATACCCTCACTGTGCTGCTCTTTTACGTAAATTCATGCAGTATGTGCTTTCACACTGTTATTGCTACATAGGCAGAACATGCTAGTCTGAGAAATGAATTTTCTTGGAGAGAGATGTATCTTGGATTTGGCCAGGCAGACTTCTTGCTACTATTTCTGATCACATTGCCAAGTGGTAAAACATTGAGATTACTATGAAGAGCAGCCATTGTCCAATTGTGGGCCACCTTGATTCTTGTCCAATAGTAACCTGTTTTACAGTTTCATTGGTTTCGGTGATATAGTCCTCTACTGGCTACCTGTTTCTGCCACTGGATGCCATTTGGAGATGAGCTAATGGGTGCATTGGAAGTTAATGATCAAGGAGTCCTTCTCAAAGGGAACTATATCTAGAGACTGAGTTAGCAGTAGTAAGTATCAGGAGAGGGACTTTGAGCTTTGTGAAAGAGGTATAGATATCTTTCAATCTGCATAACTGATACCTTGGGCCTTCAAACTGAGCTGATAACTCTGAAATGCTTTAGGCTAAAGGGTGTCTCTACATGTTCCTGGAGGAGCTGCACACACAAATGTGATATTTCTAACAGACTTGAGTCCTGTTGTTAAATTTTACTTTATATGTGTCTTCTGGTCGCCATCCTCTGAAAAGTGTCAAAGAAATATGCCAGTAAAACTGATACAGTATATAGGAATATAGTAAGCTATGAGAGAGAGATGACTGTTTCAGGCACATCAAAGAAAATACTGGGTCCAATTTTGTAGTGCATGATTAAGTTAGATTTCTTGAAGCCTGGGGCAGCCTGTTTGCTTCTTAATAATACAGACGTGTGCTATACTAAGGAGCTTTGCAGGGACCTGGCAAAATAAGGCTACTGGGTAACACATGGTAGGTCAAATTGATTGTTGATATATGCAAGTTAATGTACAACCGAAGGAATAATATGTGCTTTATGCATTCCACTTCGCTAGGTTTAAAATTAACTGCAGTCCACAAATTAAAAACGGCTTGGTATCAATAAGAAACAAAATTACAAGCAGGTTGTGGAAAGAACAGGGGAAATAATATCAGTCACCCTTGCTGTGGTGTGCAGCCATGTAGAAAGCAGTGTGTGCTCTTAGCCTACTTCTGACAAGAGAGTACAGATGGAGGTGGAAGAAGCAAAAATAATTAGTAATATAAAAAAAAATCCTGCTAGGAGAAGGTGTGCAGACTGGGAGCATTCTCTTGGAGACAAAATGAATAGAAAGAAGCTTCAAAATGGATTAAGCTGTATACGAGTTGAATTGCTGGGCAACAGAAGTATTAATGCTCTTCTCTCTACTTTCTCATGACTGCAGAATAACCCTTTCAGTTAGTGGACAGTCATCATACGTTTATTCAAGAAGTGCTAGAGGTAGACAGGAGAATCATAGGCAACAGATGAGGACGGTTGCAGGGAGGAGCATACTCAGAGTGCAATGTGAAATTTGACTCAGCAGTGTAAGAATGTATCTGGTTATGTGAATGCAAGTAAAAGCCACAGCTAAGAAGCAGCAGCTTTGTATGTTGGGGGACTGTGAGTTGGCACAATTCTAGTGACTCTGTGACACATCTGAGAGATGTACCTGTTGTCTGTATTTTCCTTGTTTAAACCTTAAAATAGCTATGCTCTGCAAGTACCTCCAGGTGCCAACTGGCTGAATGCCTCTTCCTGCTGCTACATGGGTCTCCTGACCTGGTAGGGACTCAGTGAGCTGCTTAAAGCAGGTTGAAAGCTGCAGGCATTTTGTTAACTTTATTTTTCACTGTTTAACATGTAAATCAAATCAAATTCCTTAATGGGCTAGTAATGCTGTATACAGCTGAGACTTTTTAACAGAATAGTATGAAGTTCTATATTCCATCTTAATAAAGCAATTTTCAGTTTAGAGGTGTGAGGGTAAGTGGCATCAAAAACGGTATCTGTGGGAGTTGCTGTTCAGCATGGTCAATGTCATTGCAAGATGATGAAGGACATTCCTATAGATATGTGAGAAGTTATGGGAAAGGTTAGCCTCAAGCTACTTAAAGAATTGCTGACTTTTTGTCTGATTTAAAGCCAGAGAAGACTTACGTTTCTTATTTTTTTAATGATTTTGTAATTTTGTTTTGAGTAGTATGAGTGATTTTAGGCAGATGTAATTTACTAGTTTTAAACAGATAAGTCAATATTTTATACCAGAGAATGTAAAGCCTCTTAAACCTCTGAATTTTGCAAATGCGATTTCAGGATTTTCTTTTTGTTTTGCTTTTGTCTTTTATGTATCTAAGAATGATATTAGTTTACACAACTCTGTTGCACAACAAAAACAGTTTTCCTGTTTGTAGCAGCATTTGTCTTTTGGTCTCTATCAGCCTTGTTTCCAGTGTACCAAAGAGTTAATCAACCCAGATTACTTAATAGCACATGAACATTTCTGTGGCATAACAACAGCTCAATGAAATCTCTAATTCTATTGAAACTTCTCTTCATGTCCACACAAAAGAAATAACTTTTTTTTTTTTTAATTATTATTTCATGATTCATAACTGCTTAGGAATTGATACACTTGGCGATGTAGTGTCTTTAATCACACAACTGTCTGCTCTTCTGATGTGTATGGTAAATGTGCATGATATTGTGGAGGTTGCTCCAGAGTCCTGAGAAAATGACGTCAGGGTACATCGTTTGGTGATAAAGTTGACTACCTCTACATTAATAGCAATAATATGGTCAGGGCTACTGTATTAATCCATTTGACCTACTTTTGCCTGTAAAACCACAATAACAATCTGTAATCCTACTACATAAACGAACTGGCTTTTCATGATGAACTGTTGCTAACAGAATTCAATGAAGACACTTCTTTAGCATAAGCTGTCTTTGTATACTGCAGCTGAAAGTTGCTTAAGACCAAACATCCATTTACAATCACTCATGCTTTTATTGCTTAGTGGATAGCTTTGTAAAAGATATCTTAGTGTGTGTCTGGTTTGGACCATTGTCATAAAGTTTGTATTTGGAGACTGAGTATAGCTTAACCCTCTGACAGCAAGAGTTGGATAACAGGGACTGGCTTTTGCTGCAGGGCTACATTTGTTTATTGGTTCTCTTACTTGCTCCAAGAGAGCAATCATAGAAGTGCTAGTTTTTGAGTGGCAGCAGTACCCGCCTTACGCATCCTGGTGCTGGCTCCTCACACTAATGTGAACACCACCAAACACTTTTTTGCTTGTTTTAGTACCTCCCATATCTCCCTCAATAATCACAAAAAAAAGAATTTTCTTTTTTTTTTTTTTTAAGCCTAAAGCATAAGAGTTATCACAAGTGATTAATGTCTCGGGAAGAAAACTGCAATGCCACAAAACCAAGGAAATGGATGTTTCCTCTGGATCTAGTGGAGAAGAGCACTAGAGAGACCTTTTACTTTGGCATTGTTTAGTGGCAAGTGTTGCTGTAGCCTGTGATGTGGCTCTTGCACAGCAAGTAATGCCATTACGCATGCTGCATAGATCTTGACTTGCCTGAGGTGACGAGATTTGGGATGAGGTTCTTGGGGAGGTTAAGTCCAGAAGATCAAGGTTGGAAGTCAAAAGGGAGATACATGGAAGTTTGTGCTCTGAACATTTTTGCAAAGCCTAGAGTCACTGTGTCAGCAGCGTACCATGTGCCTTTAAGAACTGTGAAACATATTTTTGTTAATGTGTAAATTCAGAGTGGCAATATCTGCAAAACAGAACTTTAAAAAGAGCCTTTCATCTGAAGGTATAATCTGACTTTTGAAAAGCATTGAAACCATCAAGTCCTCCTCAGGTTAATGCATGCAGAAGAGGTACTTGAGTGGTACTGTGGATGGCTGCCCACGAAGCTGCGTGCCTCCTTGCCACGGGAAACTATAGAAACTAAAAGCTGAAAGCATTCATGGTGGTGAGGGAGAGGGGCTGTCAAGGATTATATGCTGCAAAAACCCCATCATCGCTTGTTCAGAAGGTCTTTGCATGAACATCAGTGGTGCCTGTTCTGCAGAAGTATTGGCACCCTGGCTTGGTACTCTTCCCGAAGCAATTGCTAATGGCCAGTAATGACAACAGGCTGTGAGGCCAGGGACCCCTTACACTTGATCTGATTTTGGATATATGTCTCCCCTGTGTAAGTAAAAAGGAGCTAAAGGGCCGTATTTCACAATATCATGTTTAGCTGATAGCAGTTCTACAGATCTTTGAGTGACTGTTTCACCATGAAAAAAAATGATATGGAGATCCCATTATATTGCACTGGTCTACTGAGATAAGGCCTGTTAACTATTTAACCTCCACCAAATGACTAGGTTGCTGGCTTTTGTGCCTCTTTGCTTGACAATAATTCAGTTTCATGAACTGAGTACAAAGTTTGTAAAGAGCTCCTGTTGCCTCTTCTGTGATTTGACATACGTTGGCACAACTGCACATTCACAAGGCCCTGCTTCAGTTTTGCCTGACTCCAGTTGCTGTGGTGCTGTAGTTTTGTGTTGCTTTTTTTTTTTTTTTCATGGTAGCAATAAAAGCACCTCTAAATTAACAAAACCAGAATGTTTAACAAATCACTGTATCAAAAATACTGATGGGCAGTCTGCTTTGTGGCCCATTAAGAGGCACTCTGAACACTTTTCTCCAAGGTCTGTATAAGAATTTGAAAAGTTATAGGCCTGACAGACAAATGAGTTTACATTCGGACAGCTGCTCAGAGATTGTGAATGCTGTGTAACATGTCAATGCATATGGTCAGGGTTGTCTCCAGTAATTGCGCTGCATATTGAAATGATTCAGCACTCAGTCTACAAGAGTTTGGGAAATGTCTTGGTACAACAGGAACAATATGGGATGTTATTTTTCATTTTCTTCTTTTCTCATCTCTCACTTTCCAGGACAGACTGTGCTATACTGCTCGATTTCCACATCACTGAGCTTGAATTTCTCCTTTTCAAACACTGGGGATGTTTTTCATCTTTATTTGACAACCAAAACTGAGCAAGGCTCAATTAGGGGAGGCCAGACTGGACAAGTATGACTGATGGATTCTGTAAGCTCAGGAAAAAGAGAGCAGCAAGAGACAAAAAAGGGAAGGGAGAGAAATATGAAAAATGAGTGGGAGTAGGGAAGAAGTAGAGGCTACACGTTAATGTATTCAGCCTGAGCAGCATAAGATTTCATGAGCTTGTAAATGATCACTTGAACAAAATATTCCTGTCCTCTGGACAAGCAGATGACTTGATGTCTGCACTGTCCCTGGGTGGTGTGGCCAGTGTCTGCAGTGCAGCAGACCATCCATACATTGGTGTTTTAACATAAGACAAAGTATTACGCTTGTGACACCCCTGCAGTGCTTTCTGTAACTGCTCAGTGCTTGTCCCAGGGTCACACCAGCAGCAATGGCTTACAGCTCCCTGGCAGTGCCTGTGTGCTCCTGTTTCTCCCAGTGGCCCATCTGTGTGCCCTTTCTCCTTCGTCCCCAGGCTGCAGGGTCCTTCATGTGTGGGGCCTGGAGCAATTCTGCCCAACTCTCACTCTATGGTAGTGCTTTCTTCCTCCCCCATTTTTCACTTCCAACTCCAGCACATCCCATTTCTGAACCGTACTGTCCCGTTTCCTGCTAAACCAGAATCCTTCAGTCTTTGCCTTCCAGCTGAGCTTTGATCCCATTTCCTCACGGTTCCATCCCCAGGCGCTCATTGTACCACTGCATCGCTTTCTTCTGCAGAGATCTTCCCCATCCTTCTCCATATTATTCCAGCTCTGTTTGTTCCTCCTGTTATCCAAATGGGTTTGTCCCATCATCTACCTGCTCCCAAAGAAGAGATGTTTGTGCACAGAGATGCACTGGGAGCTTGGAGGTTGCTGGGAGAATGGTCACATAGCTACTTTGGAAACATTAGTATCAGTATCTGATCTAGCAGCTACATTAGTCTGTCAGGGGTTTTCTTTTTGTTCTATAGCATTTGAAAAGAAGAGGCTGTTCACTGGAACTCCGTTCAGCATCCTGTCATCTTCATTTACTGGTAACCTTGTGCAGTTCTTTGTTATCTTTGTGCACCTATACTGGAATCTAATTACTTCAACCTGTGGTCTCCTGGTGCAACACTCTAGGTTTGTAGAAGTGAGGCTTCTTTACTAGGTAACACACACCACAAGACAGTTCAGGACAGTGGAAAAACTTATCAAAACTTATCAAAATTTATCATGCAATCCTATCAGTATTCTCTTTTGAGGTAAGTAACCATTGGTGGTCTCATCCCAGCTCCTAAACAAGCCTTCTTCAGGACCTGGCTCAACTTCAACAGAAGATGGGTCCCTGTGTCTCGTTTAAAAGATACTGTTTCACCTTGGAATATAAAAAGGCATCAAAGAAGGAAACTTGCCTCCTAAGGACTGTGGTCACCATCTTACTTCTGCTGACTTCACAGGTTTTTACGCCAAGTGGAGGCAAAACAAAATGGACTGATTTTATTTATTTATTTTGCGAGGAGGACAAGCTCACAGGAAGTAGCAACCAAGTTTTGGAGCTCTGTACTCCTGCTGGCTTTCTGCAGGATGCTGTGCTACCTTGTTTGCCTCTTGCTGGCACGCTGCCATACCACACAGGGAATTCCCCATCCATTTTTAGAAGAGAAAATCATTGTGTTTGCTACTGTGCAGGTAAATATAGCACACGAGATTAGCTTACCCACATAGTCCCTCAGCTGAAGGCCCAGATAACGATTGTGTTTATGACCTTGCTCTTTTTAGAAGGCCTTTACAGATCATCAGCTTTATAAAAGGATGTTGGGAGCTGAGGCGGGGGAACTCTCAAGCTTTCACTTTTTTTGTTGTTGTTGGTTTTTTTAAGTTCCAGGGAAACTTAATTCTCTTTTACACAAAATGTCTTATCTCAGGGTTCAATACTGTTGGTTTTTTTTTCTTTCCCTTATAAAATCTAAAGCCTTATTTCATGGAGGACTGATTTTTGCACTATTCCAGATCCCTTAAGTAAAGTTAAAACTATACCATAGGGGGAACCAACAATAAGTGCTTTTTAAAGTTAACTTTCCAGCTGCTTTGAAATGCGCCTGGCGTGGCTGCAAACAATTCTGATTATTGATATGACTTCCACTAGTGGAAAAAAGGCTTCCCTGAGGGAAGGGGACCCAAATGCAAAAGGTCCTGGATGGAAAAAGCTTCATATGCCTGACTCCCCTGTAACTTACAGGCATTGGCAGAAGATGCATCAGTGTCTGGAGCACCAAGCTCAGCAAGTCCTCAGCCCAGAATGTTTCTGCAGGTCAGCCTGACCATGCAGATGTAGCTGATGTATCTTCAACCTCTCTTCCTAGCCTTTCTGGTAGGTACTCCCTGCCTAAAAGGGACTGTAGCCCTTGCAGTGATATCCCATAGTGTGACTATTCAGGGCATTAGGGAGCAAATACTGACCCAATGGAGACCTCTGTGTTTGTCATTCAGTTCAAGCAATGAAAGGGTTTAGAAATTCAATAGCTGAAGTCTGAATTTGACCAAGATAGTTAGGGTAACTTTGAGTTCTAAGATATCGTGATCAAGGGATCTGTAATCATTGTTTATTCTTGGTAGAGGGGGGGAGAAAAAAAGTGAGGGGAAAAAGACTAATTCTTTTTAGATTAAAGCAATGTCCCATGGTGTTTGAAGGTAATCTGACAAAATCCTTCAAGACAAGAAGTAACTCCACAGAGGTATGGACCTAACTTTTTGTAAGAATATGCAGTACTTCTAGTTGCAGTTGCAAAGCTGAGGGAAATGTATGGAAACTGAAGAAATACAGATTATATTTAACCATAACGTGAATTTGAATATGACTTTAATATCACTAATAACCTTTAAAGACAGTGGTTAGAGCTGATATGAAGATTATGTTTCTATTATGAATAGTCTTACTGCAATTCTAATGCAAGTACCTTGGATCATTTCACTCCATATATAATCAAGCCCTCATCTTACTCATCTAAATAATTTCAGAACAGCTGAAATGTTACTCAAAACACTCTTTTAAATTAACTTTATTATTTCTTTAGTTCTTAAAATGAGCTTTCAATTTTAAGTAGTAAATCAAAATTCAAACTCCCCTTCACACTTAGTCCTTAGTACATGAACATTGTTCGTATACATTAATGTATCTTAATGTATCCTTCACATTAAGTACTGCCTTCCCAGAAGGTGTATTTAGCATTATTAATGTTTTTAAGGTGTCAAGAATAAATGAAAAATTAAAGAATCTTTTTTTTAGCAACATGAAAATTAAGGTTTAACGTATCAATACTTGTCCTGATTTTGTTAGGGTTGGAGTTAATTTTCCTCTCAGTAGCTGTTGTGCTTTGAATTTCATATGTGAAGAATGTTGATAAAAACACCCTGATGATACCAGTTGTTGTTAATGAGACCCAAGGACACTGTCTGACTTTCCAAGTCTTCATAATGTGCATGCAGGAAGCTGGGAGGGATACAGCCAGAATAATTGACCCAAACTGGCCAAAGAGTATTCCACGCTGTAAACATCCCACTTGGCAGGGATTTGCCCGGGGGTGAGCATCTCACTCTCTGGAATCCCTTGCTCTCTTCCTGCTTTGCTTGCTGTTTGATTTCATTTTCTGTGATTGCTACTCAGGATGGGCTGTATTGGTCATTGGGACATTGGGTGGTGAGAAATTGTGCATTGTTAATTTTGTATATTTTAGTATCCTTATATTCTGTTATTATTGTAGTTTTCCATTGCTGTTCTAGTAAACTGTCTTCATCTCAACCCACGACTTTTCCTTTCTTCTCAGTTCTCTCCCCCATCCCACTGGGGAGGGGGAGAGTGAGTGAGTAACTGTGTGGTGACTCAGGCTAAACCACCACAATGCCTTCAACTGCACAAGACTAATCTTTCAGTTTTTTTTTTTTAATCATCCCCTTAAAAGCAGATACATGATTGGTCCCATGTGTTCAAGTTTTTATTACTCAAAAAAAAAGACCAAACAAACCCAAACCAAAAACTAAACCATAAAATTATTGTAGACATTAGTCTGGATTACGTATAGAGAGCAGGTTTTTATGTTAAGGAATATTCTGGTTACATGCAAACCACTTTTTTTTTTAATTTTTTTTTTTTTATTTAAAGAATAGTGAGTGCCTTCTAAGTATTGTTATGCATGATAAAGTATCCAATGCATCCACATAGAACCAATACTGTGTCATAAAAAATAGGAAAATCTTCTGAATTTGATAATGATATCTTCTATAAACTAGCCTGTAGGGCTTGGATTTATTCTTGGTGATTTCCTAATAAAAGTTCTATTATTTTTCATTTTAGGATGGAAATACTACAATCAGGGTAAATCTCCACAGTGGTTTAGTTTTTTTAATCTCAGTAGCTGAAGTTTTGTTTTTACTTGACATCTTGAACTTCTTAACTACTAAAGCTGGACCTGGAGTCCCATTTTTATGCTGGGTTCAGCCAATGATTGGGATTTGACTCTGAAAAAAATACCCTTACTGTAACATTGCTTAGAAAATGCATCTGTACAGGCTGCTGTGTTAGCTGTGGTGTCAGAGGCTGAAGGAGGGCCTCCAGAGCCTAATGATGAGAACATATATATATTCTGACCTTAAATTACCCTGGTTGTCGCATTTTCTTGGAATATAGGGCATAGGTTCAGTAAGGGAAAATAGGAAGGTCTACATTAATCTAATCGCTGGGGGTGGGGGGGGGCTGGGTTTAAGTATGTAGTTGTACACAGATTCATTTGCTATGCGAATATTGCATGCTGAATCTGCCTAACTATCCTTACTCGAGTAAATTTTATTTCACTAGCTCAAGTTAAAACCCAAGACATTTAGCTGTTATGAAAGCATACAGTTGATATTTCAGAAAACATCAGTTCAGGTTAGGTTGATACATTGGGGAGAGGGGGAAATGTCACTGATTTGGTAAAAACACTATTTTTTTCTTCAGAAGCCATTTCACACTTCTAATGCTAGGGAAATGCTCTTTTGATTCATGGAAAATAGAAATATCAGAAGTCAGGTCTGTTTCATGGTATGTCAGAACGATAGAAAGTAATGCTTTGTCAGCACTCTTTCTGCTCCTTTAGAGGGAGATGTCTAGATTATTGGGTTGTTTTTTTTTCCAAATCAGATTAAAGAGGTTGTGTTCTCTATCAAGACTCTTCCAGCTCTATCAAACAGATATGTTCAGGGCAACCAGTGGCTTTCTGAGATTTGGTGGCAATCTGTTGGCTGGTATGAGAGGACTGGAGGGAAATGCTTTGGTTCTGTGAAGCCAATGATTCCCTTCTCTTTGAAGATTTGTGCACAGCACTTTCAATCTTGCAAGGATTTTCATACAGCAGTTTTTCCATCTTCTGTTCTTCCTGGGCTGTGCTGGCTGCTGTGTGTGTGGTATCACTGCATCACACAGAAGAGGAATACACCTCCTGGGAATGTCATTCCTCAGCTTCTTTTTGTGACTGCATTGGGAAGAGAAGGATATTCATTAGAGCAATTATTCTCCTCTAGATTAAAATTGCCAACTGACTACTGCTGTGAAAGCTGCTCTGAAATGTTTTAGCTAAAGATTTGTATAGGACTGATCTAAGGATAATGTTGTCCCAGTTGATGTCTATATGAGATGAGAATTTCATTGCAAATAAAATTTCCTGCAAGGCATGTATGGCTCATCTTTGAAGACATCACTTTAAAAAAATTTTCTTAAGATAAAAATTCCTGAAGTATTGTGAGGGGAAAGAGTATTTGAGGAGGACCTTTCCATTTTATCCTCATGAGAATGTTTGAAGGTGGTATCCTTTGTTCAGAGAAAAAGCTTATGGAGAGTTTCTTTCAGCAAAGTAAAGATTGTCAAAGATGGAATATCTGTGTTTAAGGGGTTCACATTGTGTTTGTTTCTTGTTTCAATATCATTTAAAGGGCACATTGGTTGCCTCTGATTCAAAATTTCCTTAAGTCGGTTAGTTTGCCACTGAAACAACTAAACACTGAAACACTAAAGTGAACACTAAAGCCAGAAATCTGAATTGAACTCAGTGGCAGACTTTAACCATATATATGTTTAAATTAAATGTGCTCTGAAAACTCCTTTTCTTAGTTCCTTTGCTCTTCATTGTAATTCTCATTTATTGAAATTATCTCAAAGTGCCACATGATGTGTATATTTCGCTGCTAGAGTATCCTGGGACTGTTAACCAGGAGCAGAGGAAGATTTTACATGACAGGCTGGCTATAAAGTACAGAGAAGGCAGGATGTCTTGCTATGTGAATTTTTAAAAGCTTGAACTGAACTAATTTCTGTTCCAAACTGTGGTCGACAGTAGAGGAAACTGGACCTGATATAGTGCCTGGTTATGTCCCTTTACTTTAGTGGGGGTTGGTGGTTGGGTCGGAAACCCCTGGACTTGCAAGCTTTGCTGCCGGATTCCCCAGCAGAGCGCGGAGGGGAAAGGGTATTGCCCACCTTCCTTCCCTTGACCCAAAGATTTCACTTGTTCTGATTTTATTTCTCTTGTAGTACAGCATGGTCTAGGGAAGCTTCCCTACAGTAACAAATCTGGACAATGACAATCTCTGGTATCATGTCTGAGACAAAAATTTAACTCAAAGATATCTGTAGTCTTCAAATGACTATTTATTTATGTTATTGTTGTTCATTCTTAGACTGTGGCATATGTACAAATTTAGTTAAATTCTGTCTCAAGTTTGCAATCTCTGTTCCTGCAACACTGAATGAGGAGCTTAATAGATGTCTGTGTCCATATGGTGCTGCTTTCTCCTTCCCACCACGCTCAGTCTTTCCTGTGAATGAATGTGACCCTATCTTCTTCAGGATACATGCTGAAAATAACTACATTTGCAGCTTGCAAGTGTTGCTGTACTAGGAGGAAACTCATGGTTCATGACATCTGTGGGGAATGCTGGTTTTCTCAGGAGAAATAACCTTATGGCTCTGTACTTAGCTGCAATATCTCCAATGGGTGTTTTGTCAGGATAAAAAATGCATGCTCAGGCCTGTAGCTGAGTCTGGAGGAGCTGGGTAAGGAGGCATACGCAACAGCCTGTTGCTCATGCTTCTAATGTCACGTCCATTTTAAGAATCACTTTTTACTGAAGTTTTAGCATAATACTAAGAAAACAACATTCCCCTCCCACCCTGTGCCCAAACCATTTGTAGTACTAGCTTCAGCAATGAGATTGTATTTGCATTTTGTGTTGAATTGTTGGTGGCATTTCATAATGTGTCAGGACCTGCTGCTTTCTTGATCTTCCTAGGCTGTGTATGGGGTAGAGCTTCTTCCAGTAGGCCTCTATCTTGGCAGTAGAAATTTGTGAAAAATAGGTAACTTCTTGTAACTGCTTAATGGTTTCCAGTTAAGATCCCGGCTGCTGGTGCCAAAACAAGACCCGGGGCAAGTGGCAGCAGGCTGGTGGGGTCACCTGGATCAGGCAGAGAGTTGCAAAGGTGGAGAGGAGCAGTGAGCTGATAAAACCTCTGAACATCTGAGACCTCCTGAGAGAAAAAGGGAGAACAGGTAGAGCTCAACAATTATCTGAGGGGACAGAAACTGAGGCGGGAAGCATGGGCCAGCTTGCAAGGGCACAGTGGCTGGAGAGAGAGTTGTGCAGAAACTGTTTTGTCTGACGCAGTCACTGTGCTCCTGGCATTTTATGTAAGAGTAAATATATTAGTGAAAGGCCTGGAGAATGAAGAGCAAAATCAGTGTAAAAATATAATGAAGTGATGGGGGAAGCAATTAAAAATATTAAATGAGGAGATTCTGTGGATGAAATTAAGTTGGGAGACTGCTTTCTGGAAGGTAAGTGGTTTAAATATAAATAGTGTAATTATCCGTGGAAACATTGATTACTTTCACAGTGAGTTAAACTTACGGTTTAATAAGCAAACACAATCTAGTAAGACTGTGCTGTCCTAAGCACAGGCCAACCATCAGTGCCTAAATAGCTGTCAGTAATAAACTGTTTCTCATTACTTCCTTCTTTCTGAGGAGAGAGAAAGGGAGGAAACTGATTCCCTGTGCTCTGTGATCCCTGATCACAGGGGCTGAAAGCAGCAAATGCTATTTCTGTGTTACAGTACCTAGTCTGAGAACCTGGGCCTTCGGTGACCTGAATCCTGTAGACGGGATTCCATGGGGAGGGGTAGTAGATAATCTCTTTATCAGAGCAACAATTAAAAAAAACCCATAAAGTAGTACATGGTAGAATTGAACACAGTTGGTAATGTATTTCTTAATGGTTGGAGACTGATTTTACTATTGAGGGGCTGTGTGCTGCAGATAATAAGATTTAGAATCTTTTTGTTTAGCTGGATATGGTAAAGCACTGTATATGCTTTAGGCTCAATGTTACTCTCCCTGGAGGAGGACAGAGTTTGCAGATTTTTTGGTGGGAGAATTAGGTCCTTGCTCAATTAACATTTTGGATTCAGCCTTTTCTGTCAGACAAGTGCTTATTTCTTTGTTCTGACAGATGTTTCTTCCTACTGACCTCCTGAAGGTTCATCTTTATGTGGAAAAGGTATCAATGGTCTTTGAATGTCAGCTCACTCTTAAAATACACTTTCTTCAAGAGAAAATGTAATTACTTCTTTTTAAAGCAGAAGCCCCTTTTTCGTTTGTAATCTTTTGAGTAACTACATATTTTCTTTATATTTGCTTAAACACACCATAATCTCCTTCCCTGAGTCCCTTCAAGATCTATCCATTATGCTAAAAATTCCATCTCAAATCTAGTACATTTAAGATTCTTATAATCTTATTGCAGCATAGAGCCTGCTAAATCTTCAGCATTTGCCTTCTGCTTTAAAAATTCAGGTCTCATAAAACACTAGGTTTATGAAGTGTACAGGCAGCTTTATAATCTATTAGAAAATAATTTTTCTGTTTTAGCATAGTAAAGCAAAGATCACTTATCATATAGGAGCAGCACAAAGTTGGATTACTGCTGATTTTTGCAAGCTTCCTCCCACTTAATTGAAATGTAGACTTATTACAGAAACTTGGTAGCAAGATACCAAGTGTACTTTCAGCACAAATAGGAAGAAGGAGGAAGGAGGTACAGATAAGCATTTTTCTGGTAAAGGTGCTTCAAAATGCGATATGCAGATGCTTACACATACAACTCAAACAACTCCTGGAATTAGGCCTTAAAAAAAATGGAGGTTTCTATGGTTATGATATTGGATGTATACTTAATTCAGTACAGCTAGCTCATTTAACAAAATTCAGTTCATTAACCTCAGTTAATCCTACTGATGCAACTTGTGGTTCCTGCTCTAACATCAGTAGTGCTACAGTCAAGTATATAATCTGTGGAATGACAGTTGAAGAAAATATGTGCTTTATGCTTTTTAAGCGTTATAACTTTTTAAGGGTCCTGAAGTTAGTAATTTTGTGTGGATTTGTCTTGTTTTAGCTTTGCAGCTTAAAGAATTGCTGATCTTCTATACCCCTAAAATGATCTCTGGCTTTGAAATCTGAGGTTTGCTTACAGTCCCTGGTATGTGCATGCCAGATTGCTTGCTGCTTCTGCCCACAAGAGGAGGGTGGGGTTTTTTTGGGTGTTTGCCCCTCCACCCCCACCCCGATGTGTTAATACAAGTTGCTACACTGACTTCCGGTACCTTTTAGGGAAAACATAGTGGTTTTGCTTCATATATTCAGTTCAACTGAGAAAGAACTTGTGCAGGATAGAGATTATTCCAAAATGTTGAGTGGCTGTATCTTGCCCTGCAAGTCTTGGGAAATACTTGTGCTTGAGGCAGATGCTAAATCAAGCCACTTTTTCTCAACATCACGTACTTGTGGACTTTAAATTTGCCAGGTGTCTGTCCTCCAGAAAAAAAAAACATGCTTTAGTGGGCTGGAAGCCAGCAGCTCTGAAGTTGTGTTCCCAACTCTATCTGGTTTAATAATGCTTTGTCCTTATGTAACAATTTATTTTGCTATCATCTTTCGCTTTTCTCTCTCCTTTCCTCCTCCGCAACTAACTGGCTGCTACTGCATCTTGCCAGCAGTACACAATAGGAGCATATTTGTGCTCTGTTGACATCTTAGGATTGGTTCAGATCCACTTCTTTGTCAGTGCTACCACACTGCTAAAAACAGGCACCTTCTTCAAAAACCTCACTTCCTGCCCGCCCCCCCCCACCCCCTCCCCAGGCTTGGACATGATATGCCTTGGGGTCTGTTGGCAACGCTAGTAGTTTATATAGCAATTGCTGGGCAAAGTCAGGTGGTTTCTTCTCAGTTAATTTTTTTTTAATAAAAAACAAGTTGAATTGGACCAGAGAGCTTGTAGTGAAGTAGTAAAAACACAGATATTAAGGGACTCATCTGGTATTTTTGAAACAAGCTCGCTGAGGGGGAAAAAGCAGTTAATTGAGAAAAGATATCCTGCAACTCAGAACCAAAAATACCAGCTGCTTTTGACAGTCTGATTATGGAAGTCCAGTAGACATGGACGCAAATGCTCTGATTTGCATTGGCTGATTGGATAGTGGTTTTCATTTGAACTCAAAAAACTTGCTGCTGAGTCATCTGAGGTTAGAGAAAATTATAGAATATTCCTGTGGGGTAAAGTGTCCCTGTTCATTTAGCAGGATATGCGATAATTTGGGATAGCCTAGTCCTTGGTAGAAAGGTGTCTATATTTCCTGTGGGACCTTAGAGGTAAGGATCCAGGCATTACCTGAGATGCTGCAGTGCTCTAAACTAAAATCCTAGCTTTCTTCTATGATAATACGGTGGTGTTGGTGTCTTTAATTTAAAAAAAAAAAAAGAAAAAGTAAAGTAAAGTAGCTGTAACCTTTGACAGAAATGTTTTACAGGAAGCTTCAGCAGTGTACTCTTTGGCTGCAATACCTTGACAGAGTAGTCTTTGGGATAAGAGTGTTTGAAAAAAACTGAAGAGAATCTTGTCTTTGGAAAGCAGAAATAATATTGCTGCATATAGGTCCTTTGGTGAGCAGTCCCAAGAATAGGTGATAACATGATATGGAGAAGAGCAGAAGACTGTTTGGCTTTTTTGTTGGTTTTTGGTTTTCTTTTTTTTTTTTTTTATTAAAGGTAAATAATGAGGATAGAAACATGTGGCTTTTTGTTTCATGCTAAAGACTTCATAGCTTTTTTTTTTTTAATTAAGTGTAGATATTTAAAACAAATAACATGATCGCCTTCCTTCCTTGAACACACTCTAGAGACTTCTGTGGGTGATTCCTGCAACAAGGTCACCCTCAATAGGATGTTTCATGTTGGCTTAAAATTGTTAGAGTGAAAGCTATGTCCCCAAACCAGAAGTCTTGTTAATTAATTATCTTCGCTTTCTAAAGTAAGCACCTTCATTGTAACATAAACTTGTTACCTTTGGTTCTTAGCCTTAAGAAAGTAGATCAAAAGGCTTTTATTGCCAGAAGAGTCCTAGACATGGGCTGGGGCAATGCAAAGCACAAATACAGGCTGGGTGGAGAATGGATTGAGAGCAGCTCTGAGGAGCACTTGGGGGTACTGGTGGGTGAGAAGCTGGACATGAGCCAGCAATGTGTGTTTGCAGCCCAGAAAGCCAACCGCATCCTGGGCTGCATCAGAAGAAGCATGGCCAGCAGGTCAAGGGAGTTGATTCTGCCCCTCTACTCTGCCCTGGTGAGACCCCACGTGGAGTACTGCGTCCTGCTCTGGAGGCCCCAACATAAGAAGGATGTAGGCCTGTTGGAGAGGGTCCAGAGGAGGGCCATGAAGATGATCAGAGGGATGGAGCACCTCTCCTATGAAGACAGGCTGAGAGAGTTGGGGCTGTTCAGCCTGGAGAAGAGAAGGCTCTGGGGAGACCTTATGGCAGCTTTCCAGTACCTAAAGTGGGCTTGTAAGAAAGACGAGGAGAAATTCTTCAGCAGGGCCTGTTGTGATAGGACGAGGGGTAATGGTTTTAAATAGAAGGAGGTAGATTTAGACTAGACATAAGGAAGACATGTTTTACAGTGAGGGTGGTGGAACACTGAAACAGGTTGCCCAGAGAGGTGGTGGATGCCCCATCCCTGGAAACATTCAAGGTCAGCTTGGAGGGGGCTCTGAGCAACTTGATGTGGTTGAAGATGTCCCTACTTCTTGCAGGGGATTAGACTAGATGACCTTTAAAGGTCACTTTCAACCGAAACCATTCTGTGATTCTATAGAATTCTTTCCTTCAGGTAGACAGACTATGCAATCAAATCTACTGCCTTCATCAATCTTTTGGTTAAACTAAACAGTGTGAGCTTTAGCCTGTACCTATTGTCATCTTGCTAATTCAGTGTACGGTGGAATGACTGTTGTAGTTCAGCCCGGATCGGGACCAGACTACGCAGTCTCTCTCTCACTCCCCCCACCCTCCGAGAGAACAGGGGGAGATAATAGAAGAAAAACGGCTCGAGGTTTGAGATAAGGACAGGGAGAAAATCCTTAAAGTTACCGTCATGGGCAAAAATAGACTCAACTTGGGGAAAACTATTCATTTATTACTAAAACTAGCAGGATAATGAGACAACCTTCCCACCCCGAGCGGCACAGGGGGGGAAGAGGGAATGGGGGTTGCGGTCAGTTCATTACGCGATGTTGT
>JAAGAY010005675.1:18401-35842 GCA_011801015.1 Ardeotis arabs
GTTTTCCCCTTCTTAAATACGTTATCGCAGAGGCGTTATCACGGGACATTCTGCTACCAATTGGCTCGGCCTTGGCCAGCAGCAGGTCTGCCCTAGGCCCGGCCGAGTCCACCAAACAAAGGGGAGCGACTTCTAGCAGTTTCCTACAGAAGCTTCCACCTTAGGCCCCCCCTCACTAAACAAAACCACAACATTGACACATCTCCTTTCTATTTTGAATCCCAAGGCACAGGTGTAAGAGTTCAGTTTTCTTTTTAATTATAAGAGATTTGTGTTCATTTTCTTCTGCATTTTCTAGTCCACCTTTCGATGAGGGTAGAACACCAGGATAAAATGCTACAACTGCTGTGAGAATTCAAAAAGTGTAATATAATCCAAATTGTGTTATTAGTTTTTTTCTCTCTATTCTGTAATATTGAGATATACCTTGATGTCTGGAAGAAGTAAATGTTAGTGTCATGGAAGGATGGTTATGGGTGAGGTATAACCAAGGCCTCTGATAAAAGTTGCTATTCTATTCCCATTAGTTATATCAACAAAGTCAGATAAGTCTGGCATTCAGGGACCACAGCTTGTGCAAAACCTTTCCCAAATAATAACTCTGAATAGTCTTAGACCTTCAACAGTCCCCTTTCCACAATCTTGGAAAAAGTAAAGGAGACATACTGCTTGAGCACAGGAAAAGGTGTGTGACAAAAGCATCTGACTAGAAGATGTGAGTTAAGGATTTTTTTGAGCTTTAACAGCATGATGTCCTCACGTTCATGGAATGGAAGGCAGCCTTGTGGTAAGCAAATGAATGTCTTACTGACCTCAATCAACATTCGCTCTGTTTGTGCCAGAACTGACATTTTTTTTTCTTCAAGCCTGCTAGGTGCATACTAGGTGAATAGTAGACAAATGTAAATGATCTCATTTTGTCACTAGGATGGCATGAATACCTCAGAGTCCACATTTAACTAAATAAAAAGCCTGGAATGAAGAGATATAGCTTTCTGTGTGGTCCATAGAGAGAGCTATACTCCTGAGGTGTCCTGGATCGCCCTCTGTGCTTCACTGATCACATAGGAACATAGAGTTGTAGTTCAGCCCAATGTTAATGTGAATTTGCTCTTTATATCCGCATGCATCTGATCTTAGTATTCCTCACCCTGAATTTGCTCCTCCTTTTTTTTTTTTAATTATTTTTTAAAAATTATTTCTGATATTCTCTCACAGGAGAGAGATTCATCTTACTGTGAGATGGCACAGGAAATTACAGAAATCACCAACTGGATGCCACTTTGTCTGTAATTTATGTATTTTACCTATAAATCACAAAAATCTAACAACTGCAACAGCAGCAAGATAAAGCACTGACACAAGGGCAGCTGAGAAGCAGTGAAAAACAGATGAGACTGAGTTTTGTCAAAAGTCTTAACCCTCCTAGAGAATATCTGGTGTCAAACTGTCATAGAATCATAGAATAGTTAGGGTTGGAAGGGACCTTTGAAGGTCTTCTAGTCCAACCCCCCTGCAGGGACATATCCAACTGGATCAAGTTGCTCAGAGCCCCCTCCAACCTGGCCTTGAATGTTTCCAGGGATGGGGCATCCACCACCTCTCTGGGCAACCTGTTCCAGTGTTTCACCACTCTCATTGTAGAACATGTCTTCCTTACGTCTTACCTAAATCTACTTCCTTAATATAATTATCTGGTTTCCATAGATGTGGAAGAGATACTTTGTTTTCTTTTTCTTTACATATAAACATTTCATTCTAGTTGCACAATATTTAAATATGACAAGGAAGTAATATACAGATAGATCTATTATTCCATTACGGGAATCCTGTGGCTGCACAAGTAACTTCAATTTGCTGTCATACTTTATTTCTGAAATATTTTCAACTCTCAGTCAGAGTTACATGTACTTTATTCTGTTATTTAATATGCCATTGAATAGATAAGGTCATTACAACAAGGTTTCCTGAAGGTACCCATACTGGTATATGAAAACACTGATAGTAATGGATTTAGAAGTCCATGAACTTCCATTATTTTATTACTGTAGAGATAACGAAGAGGCAGACAGGAGTCAGTAGTCAGGATTTTTTCACAGATCTTGATTTGTCTTCCAAAACACTTCCTTGCTTCCTGTACCACTTAAGCTCATGGTATTAAAAGTGCTTTTATCCCCAGCTTCTATTAAACCACCTTCAAATACCTTTTTCTTTTACCCAAGAGTTACATTTATTATTATTTGCATTATGGCAAACTTAATTTTGGTCCATCCAGATAGATTTAGTTTCATTATGGACCATGGGAAAGGACAACGAGAGATGCTTTCTGAGTCCCTAATTGCAGAGGTCCCAGTTTTGTATCTGCATTTTTATGGGACATACAGAATATGTATGCATATGTAGAAGCTTTGTGGGAGGGATGAGGAAAGTGGACAGAGAAGGGAAGGATCTTTACACCAATCTCTGAAGTAGCTACACTAGGCTGGTACTGTTACCTCCTTCCAAATTACTTCATAGAAGGAGATTCATTGTGGAAGAAGTCCTGGTTCCTTTTTTCAGTTAGGAATTTTCCATCAGGTGAAGTGAAATTGAGTAAAAGCGTGGTAGTTCTTTAAGCATGTTTCAGTAGCTTTATTAGGAAATTTCAACATTAAACTTTGAAGAGAGATTTTGCTGTGAACTAGGATACACAAAGCCTAAGGTTGAGCACCTTATGTTGTGTTTCAGCAGGCTCAAGGTAGGAATTGGTAAACTTATTTTAAAGGAAATAGAGTTTTTGTTTGGGTTTTTTGATTTGTTTTCTTTATTTGTGGTGTTTTATTAAAAACGTAGTCTGAATTCATACCTGGGGAAAAAGTGTTGACTGTTGGCTTTTGTTTAGTTTCGGGGTTTTTTTTAATTAAAAATGAACTTAAAAAACCCCACAGGCTGAAGTTGTTTCCTGATGTAGTGAAATATTTTGACTTTACTGGGCTTTCAAAGGAACTGTATGCAAAGTAAAAGCAAAGCACAGGCCCCTTAGCTCAAGGCCTACAGAATGTGTTGCAGATGTGGAAGGCTTTAGTTCCAAGCTGGCTCTGTGCCCTGGTCACCCACCTGCTGGAAGGATGCCCTGGGTACCAGGTGTGTTGTGGTGTGGATCTTTGCACAGCACTGATGTCTGTTATCTCTGCAGTGTTTTGCAGAGATTGAATTGATTAACATGGAAACTAGTTCAGTTCTGATCTTTGGAAAAGTTGGAAAAAAATGTGACCATAAGCCAAAACCCAGTAATATTTATAATATTGATAGTAGTACAAGGTATGTGAAGAGTTTTAGAAGACAACGCAAGAGAACCATCTGGTTGGGGAATATTGTCTGATAGGCAAGCTAATAGAGAATGCCAGTCGTTTTTTGTTGTTTTTTATTTTAAAGTGTATATGCAAAATGGATAAACATTAAACAAAGACACAAGATTGTTTATCTCCCTCTCTGGAAGACTGCATTCAGAATACCTATAATGACCTTGGCATTCTGCTTAATGAGTAAATGGAGTATTCAGCTGTATCTAATAATGAAAATGAGGCATGCTTAATTGACTTAGCACCCAACTAATCAGCAGTTAATGCAGTCCTGAAAATTGCTAAGTTATTTCATCTTGGAGGGTCAGAGCACATGTGTAGAGAAGGGATAATCTAGGCTTTATACCTTAAGCATGAAGCAAGTATAAATGGCAAAAAGTAATTGATGTGGCCCAGAGGTTTCGATCAGTAGCGTGGCCTTGATCCACACTCTCCTCAGACATCTGCAAAATGTTTATAATTTTAGAATGAGACTTTGTTAGTTGACATCTCGCAGGGAATTCCACTGGAGGATCTGTTATACTGTGAGCAAAACAGCTGTGCCATTGGCAAACCAGCAAGTTAGATTGGGTTCATTTAAAAAAAAAAAAAGTGATTTTTAGTTGCCACTGTGTGAATGTCCCAGAATGGCCTGCTGGGATTTTATTCAAAGTACATATTGAGTTACAGTGCCTGACTTGACACCTGCAAACATCTCTGGCCCAATTTTACTTGGCTACAGACAGTGATTCAGCACTAAATGAGATAATTTCTTCCAAAATCTTTCCATCTCAGGAGGGAATTTTCTATTGCTCACACGAATGACATAGTATTCCGAGCCAAAACAGTGAGGTTTAAGAAGGAGGTCATCAGTTTAGTTCTCTGCACAATGGATAATCAATGGAAACCTTGCTTTCAGCATTTATGTTCAGGAATCCCACGTTAACAAAGAACTTGGTACAGCAGGAATCTTCTTGTTCCATTTTTTCAGTTTGCTGTGAACTGGGTTTTTTTTAGCAGTTTTTTTTTTTCTTAATTTTAGAACATTAAATGATTTTCACACAACATCTTGATTAGGAAGTAGCAACTAGGAGGATTTTTTTTTAGAGTTTTTGCATTTATTTAGAAGGGCAGAGGATTAGATGCGCTAGATAAAAAAAGTAGCTACATGCCCTGAATCAACAGGAACAGCAGCAGGTCCCTGATTTTAGCAGCAGGTCTCTTTAGAGGGCACAGGATTTACCATTCTTTTCCCCACTGTAAAGCAGCTGTGTGGCATTACAGGTCTCACAGTGAAATGGATGGGAGTGGAGAAGAAGAGGCCTCAGGCTCCGTGTTGGGTCTGTGATCCTTTGCAGATGTATCTGTCACATAAATCCCTGCTGAGGCACCTTCTGCTTTCCTGTTGTTAAAAATCTGGACATCCAACGCATGGTCTTGATAAATGAGGGAGCAAATGTTAAAATGCAGGAGGAGTCTATATCCAACTTTTTCCTCCTTTGTCTCTGTTCACCTGCTTGCTGATGCTGTCTCTCTTTAAAAATCATCATAGATAATACCAGTTTTCCATTGTTTGATGATCCTTGATCTGCCATCAGCAAACTTAATTTAAATTGCTTTTCAACTTGATCTTTGTACCTCATCTGATGCATCAGCAGTAAGGGGTCAGATATCAATTGTGAATCTTCACAAACTTCAGAAGCTTCGGAATTTGCTTGTGGAACAAAATTGGAGCCTTGCCAAGCCACCACTGCAAAGTGTCTTGTAGCCTTTCAAATGGCAGATTTTACTTGGCAGTGTTGGATTTCAGTGCAGTTGAGAATGTACCACGAAGGTATTGACAAAACATCCTGTTCTCTAAGATGAATGTTTATTGTAGTGAAGCCTGAGGAGATTTCAGCTCTTTTTTTTTGGTCAGACCAATACTGCAAAGTGAACATAGACACTAACTGAGCTGCTAGCTGGGTTTGCAAAGAATACTAATAGGGTGGTTATAGCATGGTGATCTAAGAATAAAAGCAAAGTAAAGGTCACATGCAGAAGCAGTGCTCTTGGACTTACTGATAACTAGCTATGTCCTGTAAAGTTTCTAGAGTAAGGCATTTCTGTTGTTAGATATATTTGGAGCCCAGATTAGAGATTTCCTGTAAAATCTGTAAATATGAAAGTAGCTCTTGGATACTCTTTGGAAGGAATCCAGATGTGATCTTTGTGTTTCAGTCCCTGTTCTGCACCCACTCCACTTTGCCAACCATGGTTTTAACTGAGTCCATTTATCTGTGGGAAGTAAGTGCTGGCCACTTTATTCTCTACATGATGTTGCACTGGGTAAATAACATGTTTTATGGAGACAGGCACAAAGGAAAACACTGAATGGCATGTTTTTCTTAGATATTTTTAAGCGTTCTGTTTCTCTAAGTATTTGCGCAGCCTATTTGAAATGGTGATGACCAGCTGATGATGATGATAGCATCCAGTTGTGATGCTGGTGCTTGCTGTCCTCATTGCTGATATTAAGTGTATTTCACTAGTTTCTCTCTTACGATCCACCTCTGTGGTTTTTAATGTTGATCCTTACAGTTGAAATGGATTATAAAGGGGGAACACTTCACCTGTGTGTTGCCTTTTGGTTATTTATCACTGTGCACAGTCTAGAAATAATATTAATTTTGTATGATATTTGCCAGTTAGAATGTAGAGTTGATGAAAACAGAAGTGCTACCAAAACTATTACTCGAAAGAAGCACAAAGGAGGACAGTGTCTCTACCTCCACTGCCCTTAACACGCAGCTTTAACACAACTCAGCTGCATCCTTCTGGAACTGTCATGGGGCAGGAGTGCAGAGGGTTAGGATGGGCTTGGGTGCCAAACTGCCCTCGGACACTCTTCAGAAGGTACTCAAATTTAGCCTATCTTGTGCTTCACTTTCTTTGCCTCCCTGTGTGGCTTTGAGGCTCCATGCTGGAGGAGAGCAAAGGACCAGATCAAGGGAGCTGTGCCTCCTGCAGGAGACAAGAATACAGAAATCAAAATCTTTTGGATGCCTTCAGCATGCGGTGTGGTCTTCTGCAGCAGCTGTTGAATTGAGATCAGAAGTCATCTCTTCCACAGATGGACCAGTAGTGATGTGAGAACGGTTGATCTTGTCTCTAGGTCTTCCTTTCTCTGCGGGTTGGGGAATAACCCAGATATGCAGCAACTGCAAGATAGGCAGGAGGGAGAGTGGTTCTCCTTGCATTAGCATGCCAGCAAACCTCAGGTGAGCACCTGTTCCTGAAGTGAGCTAGTTCAATGGTCTCAGAGGTCTGATAAGGATGGACTTATAACGTAACCCTAGATGTCCTATGTTGGATTGAAGAGCACGTATTCTGTCTGTGTCCCATATGCTTTGCTCCTGGTATCTGATCTTCTTTCCATGTTTACTTTGCATGGATAAATGAGCAAAAGTCTTAGTCTTCAAAGCGAAATGAACAACCTGAACTCTTTAGAGGCAGCACAATACAGAGAGAGAGCAGTTATTCTTTGTAGATCAGAGATGAAATCTCATTTAGAAAACTCTCATACACCCAGTATTATTGATTTAGAAACACATACATACGTGTAAACATATGTGCACACGTGTATGCGTGTGTATATATATGGTAGTTGTTTGCATAACATGGCTCCTGAACTCTCACGTTCTTGTAACATGATTTCCTTAATAAAGAGGTGTTTCCTATGTGTTTGCAACTTTCTGGATTAATTCAAACTGAACATCAGTGACTAAAGAGTGTAATGTTAAAGATGAAATCTTGCAAGTGCTTTATATCACAGTAAGCAGTCCTTATGATTGCCTGATATATTTCTGAGACATGCCTTTCCTAAGTCTGGTCACAGCCATCCTGTGATTGCACCTCTATTCTGATCCTGTTCAGTCACTTGCAGCTAGTGAGTTCCCAAATTGCAACCTGAAGACTTGCTGTTAGTTTGTAAATGTTGCAGTTATGACTTTGTGTGGGGTGTAAGTGGTATTTAGTTGACTGAAGGGGTGAGAGGAGGAGGAAGCATGGCTCATTTCTGTTTAATATTTCTCATTAGCTTGTTGCCTCAAAGTTAAGTTTTTTGCATATTGTGCAGGAATTTGCCTACACAATATGTCGTATTAATGTAGAGGAACTAAATATGGAAAAGACTCCCACTTCCATTGTCTCTTTTATTCTGTTCCTTGAATCCCCCAGTTGGACTTCTAATGAAGTATTTTCTCCAGCTGTCAAGAAAGTTTACGCCATGATCCTAACTTTCTGTTTCCCAGCAACTCTGCATCCTTCTGCTCATATGAGAGGGTGGCTTATACTTTTAATGAACGTAATTCTAAGCCATGGCCAATGAAAAGCAAATACTATGGAAGAATAAATGTCATCCATACTTTAAACAAAAAGTACAAAGTTCACATCATAATTGTTTATTTGCTGTAGCATTGCATATAACTTTGATAAGATGAGTATTTCTTTATATGTCCTCGCATTTCAAATTTGGTTTTAGTTGTGGTTGGCAATGTGGGACTAGGGATCACTGCTTGTAGAAGGTTTTTTCGGCAACTTCCTATGTTTGAACATCACCAACATGTTACTTGGAGGGTACTTGGTTCCCTATTTATTTTGTATTTTTATTATTTCATTTGGCTGCCCTACTTTGAACCTGAGTCTTCTTACCTGGGTGGTGGGTCAACAGTCTGCTGAACTATTACACTGAGATTGATTACGAGTCCACATTAAAAGATTTCAAAGGGACTGCATCCCTGCTCTGTAATACTTGTGTAAAGCAAGTCACTGAAGTATCTTCAGCAGTCCCTTTATTGTGATGTTTTCTTAGCATTTCTTGTGTATAAAATAATAAGAGTTGAAGTATTACACCCCATTCTCTCTCACTTCATTGTGTCATTAGTGTGTTGTGAAAGTGGAAGCTGATGGGTAAACTTTTGAAATCAAAGTTCCTTTTAGCCATATTACAGGCAGGGCATGGATGGCAGCTCTGTGGGAATTCTGCTTCCTCTAGAAATTTAGGAAGAGTTAAACATCTGACGGGTGTCAGATTTCTTAAGTGACTAATGAGATGGCATAGAATCAAAGCAAAAGCTAACTAGGGATTTACTTTTCAGTGATAGCTTTCCCACATTTAGAAATATCAGTGTTTCTTTAAATAAGAATTAAGGATCTTTCTGGTGTTTCAACTAACTATTTTTTCTGTTAAAAAGGTCAAAACTTTTACATGTTTGTTTTCTTGCCTCTGAGGTGGGCATATGGCTTCCTTTGCTTGTTGGAAAATAGATACTGTCAAAGAGCAAACTTCAGTGAAAACACACTGCCAAAAAGAAGTGATTAACTATAGAACATAGGAGCTGCTATGCTGGTTTACAGTAGTAATATATTTAGCCTGAGATCTCATCTTCAACAGAGACTTAAAGATACTATGAAAGGGGAAAGGCATTTTTTCCTGGATTTCAACACTATAGAAAAAAGCCTAATCCTAGAGAATATTTCTCTCTATATATTTTTTACGCAGTAACATCTTCATTCTTATTTGTTTTGAGCAAATTTTCATGAACTTTAGTTTGCCTCTTAGTGCAAGCAGTTTGTGTTTCATCTTGCTCTTTAAACACCATCCTACATAAGCTCCCTCATGTGCGTACATTACAATTATTCTTAATTATGAAGTCACATATTATTTCTCCTGCGGATGTTTGCTTTGTGCAGAGTTGCAAGACGGATTACATTAAAATCAAGTTGATGTTAGCTTGAGATTTTTATACTTTGAAGTAATCCTGTGTGTTATGCATGTACTGTCATCCAAATCTTGCTCTGACTACAAAGCATTTGTTATAACAATGTTTTTCTGTAGTGCTTTTCGCTGTGGTATCTTACAAGCTTTGCCATCATTAATGCATCTAATGTCAAGATTTCCTATGAGGAAAAGTGATGTCTTCTCATTGTACTTAAGGGAAACGGAGAGGCAGAAATATCAGGGTCAAAAAAATTCTCATTTGAAATGACTGAATGAAGACACTAAAGACTTAATATTTCTGTAGCACTATGTGTATTTAAAGCACCCATCAAATTCAAAGCTTTTACCTGCAGCTGCTGCACAGCTCCTATGCGAAACACTTATTTTGTTATATGACTCTGCTTCATCCCTGAGCAGCCCCATCCTGTGCATTGGCCCATCCATCAAAAAAATACCAAAGACTATCAGAAACGCTGCTGATCCCAGTATCAAGTCATCTGCAGAGTGAAGGAATAAAGCTAACTGCTTGCAGTCAAAGGTGTTCATGGAGTGAGCAGATTCTCCATTAATTACGGAGGACGTGCACCTTGCCAGGGAGGTTCACCGGTATTTGGTGGTAAGGTAGGAATGGTACAATGTAGAAACTGTGGGCTGCAGTTAATGCTGGAGGGAGAAGCACAGGCTTGCTACAGCACAGCTGCTCTCTTGGTGCTGTAATGTGAACCACTCACAGTTAACACATCCACGCAACACCCAGATAAAACAAAAAAAAAAGCTATTATTTCAGCTGTACAGGTAGGAATGTGAGACAGAGAAATGAAGTAGTTGTTTACAGCTGTGTAAGAAAGCTGTGATGTGATAGACAAGCACTATGAGCTCCAGCATGATACCTTAATGTAATTACTAGAGTGTCCCTTTGTTTCTGGTAGCCATGGTTTTTCCTCTCCTTTCCTTGAAGCCTCATCATTGTTCTTGCTCTTGTCCTGCTATCTCAGTCTCTCCACCCTGTACACTGGCTCCCAGTGCACTCTGCCCCTCCGCCTTCCTGCTCCAAATTGCACTGCGCTCAATCTTATCCAGGTGCTGCAATTCCCTGCCTTTATCTCTTCATCATGATGCACACTGTAGTTCCAGTGTTTGTTTTTTTTTTTCCTTTAGTATGTTTCTGATGTCCAGTAGCACTCTCACTCACCATTAAAATGTTTTTACCTTAATACTTTGTTTCCTGAAGAGACAGCACTATTGCAAGGTGAACTTGGTCTTGTTCCTACTCTCATTCTGCCCTTTGTATTATTGCAATTCTATAGGCAGGATAGGGCCATAGAGGGAAGCTCTCTTTCTGCAGTAACTTAGGTGCAGTACTTACTCACTAGCACAGCCAAGACATGTACTTGTTGAAACTGTAAGTGTTACACTATAATTTTTGAAGTCAAGAGGATTAAAATTTGTCTCCTAGCTATGAAAGTCTTAATGCCTCTGACTATCTTGCTTCAATATTTTTTTTTTCCTTTCCTCGTCTGGCTGAGTGAAGTTTTAAAACATGACTACTCATCGGAATGTGTAACAAGGTAATATTGTAGGGAAACTAAGAGGGATAATACATCTGCAACTGCTGTGCTCAGTGTGATGAAAGATAAGCTTTTTAAAACTCTTTAAATAGGTATTCTGTAGGCATTTCTCCTGTCACTTTCATTCTGCTGTGTGGAAAGTATTAGATATCAATCCTTTTTTTTTTTTTTTTTTTAAACTTTACGTGGTTAATGTAATGCATGGGTAAAGACACTGAAACATCCCAGTTTCTGTAGCTTTTTTTACAGTGGAAAATTTATAAAGTAATATCAACTTTACTAATATTTCAGTGTTTGAGACTTCCCATTTGCATAGACTTTCACAGACATGAAAAGAGAATGATCTGTCCCGAACATATCATGTTTGTGATCATGCATGTTTGTGATCGCTTTCTGTTCCTGAATGGCTTGCAAAACTTCCGCACTAACCAGAAGTAAGGTGGCATGATCCAGAAAGAGCTTTGAAAGCTCCATCAAAAGCTTTTTCAGAAGCTGGAAGGCAGGCAGCACTGAATCAAAGGCAAAATGTTCTGCCCAAATGCTCCATCCCCATCATCATCTCATCCTAATTTAAGTTGCTGACCTAGAAGTACCAGACAGATGGATACACGCCCTTCTGCTTCTTTTTGCAGTGACAGAACACCCTGAGTACTTTTGTTGCATCTGTGCTGTTTTTTCTCAGCTTTGTAACCAGAGCTTTCAAACTACTACCCATTTTCCGGTGCTTCTGTTTTCATGACTACTAAATCAAACATACATTTTTGGGGCTGCTGTTTTTTGCCAAAATCATATACACCCTGTCTTTTTCCATCCCCTAAATCGAGCTGCAGTTTTGGATGCTTAGAAGCTGTGCAATTTCACGGATGATTTCTTGTGTAAGAACAAACAATGCCTCATTACAGGAATACCAGTAACTTCCTGCGTGGTGCACAGTGTTGCATCCTCTGACAGAGGCTTATGCTCCTGCCTGCGAGCTATTAACAAAGTAATTGCAGTTATCATCCCATTAGTCCCCTCTGAAATATTTTAAAGCCAGGTATTTGATCACTTAAGCTTGCACAGTATTGCACCACTGCAAAAGCTTACAGTTGAACATCAAGCAGGACTAATAGCTTTCAACTGTCTGATATGTGAAATTACGGTTTTCGTGGTTTCTTGATTTAAGCTACAGCTGAGGGAAATACTCTTCTTTGCTGAATCTAGTCAGAAGGAGTTGGTGGAGGGGAAAGAAAACTTGCATAGCTTTGATTTCAGCATGACTTACTGTGTGGAGCAGGATCCACCCCATTATACTTGCAGTGAGATATATACATGATTAGCAAGCAAAAGACATTTTCCTTCAGAGTTTTAAAAAAACTTACAATCTCATACAAAAAGGTACTATCTACCCTTTGGATCTCAGGGACTTGGAAAATGAGACTGCAGCACCAAGTGCTGACATTCATGCTTCAGAAACATCTTTGCAAGAGCTTTGTGGTTTTCCTGTCCTTTGTTGGTTTTTTTTGTTTGTTTGTTTTGTTTTGTTCTTAAGATGTGTTTGGCTGTTCTAGAAGAGTGTAAGTATATTATCTTTAAAAAAGAAAGCCGTAATGCTGAGCACTCAGATGAAGTCCTGACTGCTGCACGTGATTTTTGAGTCAGTCTGGCAGTGAAGTCTTCTTTCTTGAAGAGAAATAGCTGCATTCCTGCAGCTCCAGATGGAGGTGGTCCATCTGTGATATGTGCCCATGTATGCACCATACAGGGAAGAAAGCATGAGGTTAAAATGCTCAATTTCAACAGGCAATATTCTTTAGAGCATCTCTAAGTACCACTGAATTACACAGTCAGAAGTGGAAAGTTCCTTTCTTTGCAGTCTCGAAAAAAAAAAAAAAAAGGAAATCTCTGAACCTTCTTCCCCCTCCCCCAGACTCACCCTCTAAAAGGTTTATGAAATGTGCAAACCATTTCAGTAATCTGATGATGAAATAGTGCACTCAGATTTCTCCTCCTCCTCCTCTCCCACCCCTCTCAGCCCTTATAGGGTTTGGAATATGCTCACTCTCTTCCTCTCCTGCCTTTCTTTCATTCTTCTCATTTATACACACGGGCTTCTGAAGAGCAGTCTAGGATCTAGTATGGGATTTGCCCACTTTGCCAGTACATGAAGTTTTTTTCACAGTAGCTGTCTAACATTTTTTTTTTAACAATTTAAATATACTTTGTCTTTTTCAGCTTTTCAGTCTGACTACTAAAGAGTCATATCCATTATTCACATGGTGTTAATCATCTGGACTGAGATATCAACCAAAAAATGAAGAGGAAGAGCTTTGTGTAAAGAACGCTGGGATAATAGTCATACTTTGTACTGTACTCCAGTCACAAAGGGCAGGACTCATATCATCGACCATTATATTTCCACAGCATTGATGTCTTTATTTGAGCTCTAGCCAGTCGAGACACTTAATAGTCAGGGAAGAGGCACAGGTGCTTTTAGGTCATGATTTGTGTGACCTGTTTTAGATGTAGTAGTAGATGCTCGTGTGAGATGACTCATGCCCTATGAATGCCCATTTTTCTCCACTGAGTGGAAGGGGAGCCTAAGGTGACTCTCACAGATGGAGATGACAGTATTTTTCCTGATCCTTCCCAGTTTAGGTTAGTCTTTGTGGATTTAGCAGAATTTTTCTTCAAAAAAATGAAACATCACATATCAAGGAATGTCACAAGTTTAATTTTTGCATCTTTATAAAAGCACAGACAGAAAGTCAGTCATTATTTGTGATGTTCATAGTGAAAATGTGAAAAGGGGGAGTAAAACATTGTGATGAAATAAGCAAAAACGGAACAATTTTCAGCTCTTCATTTCCTGCCTCACTTGAGACATCTTGTCATGCCTGCTTGTACCAGAAATAAGACTGCTCTGTATTTTTTTTACTGCACGTGATGGAATGTGTTTGCTTTAGCCAAGAGTAATTTGAAAAATTTAGTAGGTTCTTTCACATTTCTCTTTTAGCAATTGAATTCAGTGGGTCAAATAAAATGGGTACTCATGGGAGGGAGGAGGGATATTAGAGAGTATTGCAGAAATAGAAGGAAAAAATAGAAGGAAGTAGATTCAGACTTGATATAAGGAAAAAGTTTTTTACAGTGAGGATGGTGGAACACTGGAACAGGTTGCCCAGAGAGGTGGTAGATGCCCCATCCCTGGAAACATTCAAGGCCAGGTTGGACGGGGTTCTGAGCAACCTGATCTGGTTGGAGATGTCCCTGCTCCTTGCAGGGGGGTTGGACTAGATGGCCTTTGAAGATCCCTCCCAACCCCAACTATTCTATGATTCTAAATATATCTTTGATCCTGTTTTATTTTCTTGTCTGTTTATTGAGTAATGAGGAAAATACTTCGAACCTAGTGAGAAATCCGTTTCTGTAGGTTGTATGTGATGAATGTGTGGCTGAATAGGGGATTTTTTCCTTCTGCTAGGAATGGTGGAATGTAGTCCCTCAGAGGAGGGAGAGTTTTTAACAATGCTGAAGTAAAATGGGTATGTGAAGAGGATTAATGAAGGCAAAGGGGTTTATTCTTAATGATTTAAGACAAGAGATAGTGCTTTGCAGTAAAAAAAAAAAAAGTGGGTGAACCTAAAAAGAAAAAAATTGAGTGGAAGGGAATATTTTATTGTGAAAATGTTCGATGCCAGCAAAGTAGCAAATGTTTAATACAAAAAATCCTGACCTGCTGCTTAGTCACTCTAATAATGTTAGTTATTAATCACCCATCAGTAAGGCAGCTGTTTCCCTTTCTTTCACTTTAGGCATAAAGTTTAGCACAGGTTTTAAAGCTGATTGCTTGATATATCTTCAGTTGTGGTTTCTAGGTGTTCCATTGAGGTTTCTGTCTGAAAGGCTAAGAAACGGGAAATTTCTGTTCCTCAAATTCTTGGTGCTGAAAACCATGATTCCTCTTTGTATATGTGAAACTCAGAGTCCCTTGCCCAGGTTGTTGATCAGTTCTGCCAGAATTTATCTAAGGTGAAGTAGGAATCCAGAGGGTGATGTTGCACTGAGTCCCACTGTCAGTAAGGAGAGAGTACTTAAAAGTGGTTGTTCAAGTTTATCATACCACTCTGGAACATCTGAGTAGCATTTCCTCTTGATGTGTTATTTCATCTGTGTATAAAAATGTATACTCTAAGCATATTATGTATACAAATGTACGTGTTGCTAATAGCACTGGTATACTGTGGTGTGATACAGAGAGAAGCACAAGTGCCAGAACCATACTAGTAAAATCTCAGGAACAGCAAAAGAGGGAAAATTTTTAAAGTGCTGATTCCGTTGCTAGTAAGCTCTTCTTTCGCTTATGTTTTACTAATGACTCTTGTTTGGTAGTTCAGTGCAGTCATTATAAATTGTGACATGCCAGATCTGTGGAAATTTTATGTTCTTAAATGCACCACACAACATGAAGAAAGAAAATTATGGATTCTGAACATATGTATACTGAAACTGATTCATTGATTACAGATCATGAATAAGATGTTAACACCAATAATGGCTGCCTGATTCATTTCCTGTAAGATGTGATGGGCATCTGATCGAAATGGTGCTGTCATTTCTGGTAATTGCATATCCTCTTGCCTGTTTGATGGGCAAATGTTGTGTTGTGGATTAAGTCAGACTAGGTGAACATCTCACCTATTTTCTTCTAAAGTATCTGTGAATTATATTAATTAGGGTTTTTCTCAGTGACTGTGACAGCAACATGGAGAGGTAGAGTGTACTGCTGTTTTTATACCACTGTTTTGGAACAGCCACCTCTGTGTGGCTTGCAGTTCATGTGACCTTGGTTTTACTAGTGTTGAGAAACATTGCCTGTTCAGACATCTTGAGTTCACCAAAACATTGCCCACACTAGGTATTCTTAAGGTTTGGTTTTTTTTTTTTCCAAATTCTAAACTGATCTGCAGTTGCATTTATAGGCATTAAATTATTTCCAGGACATCTGAAACTGAAGGGATTAATACAAAGAAGTGCTCTATGAAGAGTTTGAAATGACTTTATTTATGTACAGTCCCTTCCAATTCCATCTAACACTATTGAGATACATCTATTGAGTTCTCAATTGTTCCGACCAATCTGGAGCAGCCCATGTTATATTATGGGGTAATGTAATATGTAATGGGGTAACAAAGTAATTAAAAGAAAAGGGCATTTTAGTTGCTGGCTAGCACTGGAACATAGTTTTCCTGCTAGCTAAGAAAACCCAAGTACTGAAAGATGTTAGTTTTTTACATGGCTTTGCTCTTGCACGGCATGGGTGGCTGCTGCTTCTGGTTGGGTGAGGGAGAAGGGTGTGAAAATGAATCCCATGCTCCTCTTGGAGCAGGATGAAGCTTTGCCCTTTCCTGCCACCTCCACCTTTTTTCCAAGTAGAGTCAGGAGCAGCAAGCTCTCCTGCCTACAAATCTTTCCTGTTCCCCTTCCCTGAGCTGTGCTGGCTTGGTTGGATCTCCTCTGCTCTTCCCACTTGCGCTATGGCCCATGTAGGACAGGGTGAGCATGCACTAGATGCAGGAGATAGGAGTTTGGGACCCAGCAGCTGTTTCACCAATAAGTAGCATAGAGGTATGTTTGTGATACAGTGTTTGAAACTGTGGAAATACAAAAAGGATCTGGGAAAACATAACAAAACTTGGACGGCGGGGGGGAAGTTATTTTTTTCTTTGGTCACATGGATTAGGAGAAGAGTGAGGAGCACAGCAGTATCCAGGAGCATTTGTTAAAGCGTACTCCTTTCTGTTTATAGTCTGAAGACTGTTCTGGATGACTAAACTTTATTCTCATTTACTCTTGCCAACAATTTTGGCAGAGAGATCTGGCAGTGTGCTGAGTTGTGCAGTCTCTCCAGACATCGAAGCCACCTGCTGAAAGGAAGTAGGACGGATGTCCCTGCCACGGGGGAATGCCCTCGCTGCTGCAGGTGCTACTCAGTGCTCTCTGAGAGGCAGGAGGCCTTTCGCAGGCAATTTTGTCTCTGCTTTTATTTTGGTCAGACAGCTGGCCATGGATGGTGGGCTTGATCTCACTCTCAGTTGTAGTCTTTGTTTTTTTAGGTGAACGGACTCAGGGGTCAGGCAGAAGGCTGTGGGTGAGAGTGCATTTTCCATGGTGAGCATAAGCAGGAATGATGCTTCTCAGATGGCGAGGGGGGCAGGACTGCAGCCAGGGAGGAAAATGGGGTGGTCCCCATGGATCCTGCATAGCTGCAGCAAGGGTGCAGACTGAACTCAGTGGGGTGGCTGGAAGCCCTCTGTGAGGGGAAGGAACTGGACCAGTGTTAAGGCTGCTCATACAGGTGACTGTGCATAGGAACGGGGACTTAGAATCATAGACTCACAGAATGGTTAGGGCTGGAAGGGACCTTCAAAGGTCATCTAGTCCAGCCCCCCTGCAAGGAGCAGGGACATCTCCAACTAGGTCAGGTTGCTCAGAGCCTCATCCAACCTGGCCTGGAATGTTTCCAGGGATGGGGCATTGTCGTAGTTCAGCCCCGATCGGGACCAGACTACGCAGTCTCTCTCTCACTCCCCCCACCCTCCAAGAGAACAGGGGGAGATAATAGAAGAAAAATGGCTCAAGGTTTGAGATAAGGACAGGGAGAAATCCTTAAAGTCACCGTCATGGGCAAAAACAGACTTGACTTGGGGAAAACTATTCATTTATTACTAAAACTAGCAGGATAATGAGACAGAGAACAAGATAAACCTCCTCCCCACCCCTCCCTCTTCCCAAGCTTAACATTATCTCTAC
>JAAGAY010005675.1:36358-92473 GCA_011801015.1 Ardeotis arabs
CAGCAGCAGGTCCGCCCTAGGCCCGGCCGAGTCCACTAAACAAAGGGGAGTGACTTCTAGCAGTTTCCTACAGAAGCTTCCACCTTAGGCCCCCCCTCACTAAACAAAACCACAACAGGCATCAACCACCTCTCTAGGCAACCTGTTCCAATGTTTCACCACCCTCACTGTAAAAATTTTTTTCCTAATATCTAAGCTAAATCTACCTCCCTCTACTTGCTTGCATGCACACACATGCATGTATTCATAGCCAGACTTTCTGTAATCCTTTATCCTATTACAAATGTGTATTTGATTAGCTTCCTACTTAATAAGACTTTGTTAAACTACTTAGCGGGTTGGCTTTTGAGGAAAAAGTTCTGGCTAACCGCATGATGGCAGTTGCATGGAATAACTTAGAAGATCCTGATGGACTGAGACCATCTCTTTGCACTAGGTAGAAGATTAATTTCGCTACCTCTTTTCTTCTGATAGACCATGCAGATAGTTAAACCTTGTTACCTACCCCTGTGCATGGACGTGTTCTGAGCTCTTCTCTCACTTATATTTTACTATTGACTCTTATTTGTTAGTTCAGTGCAGGCATTATAAATTGTGGCATACCAGATCTGCAGAAATTATATGTCCTTAAATGCATCACACAGCATGAGGAAAGGTAATTGCATGGGCATGTTGTGATGGGAAAAGCTGGCATGTGGGCTACCCAGCTAAGGGGCACCCAAGCCGAGGTTTGGTAGGAGTGTTTCTGTGCCTCTGTTAAAAGGCTCTATGTGCACAAAAGGCTGAGTACTACCGGTCTAGTTCATTCTAACCTTGTCTTTACAGATTGTAGCTGATGTTTAAGAGGGAGTGTTACATCTAGGTAAGAAATGTTTCAGGTCTGAGCCTAATCTCTGTTTTGATCTTGAAAAAATACAACTAGAGCTTTCTGTTGGTTCCTGTTCAATTTTTTTTTTTTTTCAAATGGAAAAGCAAGCTCTTTCCTAATATATACCTTACAAATGTTGTGACAGTGTGACTCTACATACTTCTGAATCCAGAAGTATGTAAGCTTTTAAACCAAATTTGTATTGTTTGTGAAGATCGTATATTCTCTTACAGTCTTAATAATTACAGGCTATACATATTTGCATTGGCATTGCTGCTGTTGTGCTTTCTGTTTATTTAAATGAGAATTTATCAGGGAAAAAAGTAAGAGTTTAGTGGGCATCACAGCCAGAAGATGTCCATCTACTGATAGTGAAACTCAAAATAAGCTATTTCTGTTTTTGCACTAAATTAGTGTGGTATGTTGACCCCAGCTAGCAGCTAAGTCCCTACTCAGTAGCTCACTCATTCCCACAGCAGGATTGGAAAGAGCAAAAGTAAGGATAGCTTGTGTGTCAAGACAAAGACGGTTTAATAAGTGAAACAAAGCTACACATGCAAGTAAATTAAAACAAAAAAAAATTTGGTCAGTGCTTCTCATCAGCAGGCAGATGTCCGGGCACTTGCTGGCAAGCAGAGGCTCAGCACATGTAATGGCTGCTTGGTTGAGCATAATGCTATATGGTATGGGATATCCCTTTGGTCAATTCAGGTCCGTTCTCCTGGTTGCCTTCCCTTCCAGCTTGCATACCTCTAGCCTACTCACTGGGGGACAGAGTGGAGGAGAAAAAAAAACCTAACCAAAAAATCCCACCCCAAAACTCTTTCATGGTGTGCAAACACTACTCAGCAATAGCCAAAACACTGGTGTGTTATCAACACTGAGTCATAAATCCAAAGCACAGCATCATACAGGCTGCTATGAAGAAAATTAGCTCCATCCCAGCCAGACCTAGTACAATTAAGTGGTCTAATTGTGTATTTGTTTTACTGTCTGTTCGTTATGGCTGTATCTGGTAATCTGGCTTTTCTGCACTGCTTTGGCATTCAAAGCTCTAACTGTTTTTTGTTTGTCTCCTTGAAAATTACTTGTTTGTTTTCTTGGAATCTGTCCCTTAAATAACCTGGAGTTCTCCATGCCAGTTGCTGCTTGTCTGATCAAGCTGTACCCATTACAACAAGAGAAGATATGTCTGATAATTCAAGACAGATCAAGTGATCTTGCCACAGAGGCTATGGAAAGTGGCAACTAAACAGATTAAGTCATTGAGAGATTTGCACAATTAACATACTGATGCATCTTTCTTGCTTCCATCTGCCAGTATGGCTAATTCATTTCATTACTGTGAAATTCACTTGACTTGACATTCCAGGCTGATTTTGTACCATAATTCACCTGCCATGATACTCATATTCATCTTGAAACAAACCCTTTCGATGAAAGCTATTTAAGCAGTATGCTGTAATCCTTTCACCCTTAGAAGAGGTTTTACAGGTCTTAATATTGCAGCAGCAATGAGCTCAGAATTATAGTAGCCCGTGACTTAAAGGTGGTTAAGTCCTGTCAAGTCTTCATCTTTATAAATGTGAATAATATTCTTCTTAATGGTCTTAGGATATTTTATCTGTTAGTTTTGAAACCATGCCAGTAATAGCACAGTGAGGGCAGATCCTGCCTGTGGAGCATTGGCTGGATGGTTAGCTGCTGCAGGGATCCTCTGACCAGAGTATTGTGAACACTGAATGATGAACTAATCCTGTAGCAATCTGCTTTTCATAAGCAAGGTATATCAGGGTCACTGTTGCTCAGAAGATCTCTCATACGAATTCTAAAGTTATTCCTGTGCTTTGAGTGTAGTGAAATCCAAAAGCGCAGTGATACAAAATAAGTTACTTCACATAGCAGTTGTTTTATCATGCAGAAAAATATTTCCAGTTACTAGCTGTGATGGTTTGGAAAATGAAAATGCTTAGGGCTTAACAGTCCTCATTTCAGTTCTGATGTTGTTGACTAATAAAACATGAACACATGTGGAATCAGCTGTGGACTTGTCAGCACTCTGATCTGTTTTGCCTGGATCACATGCAGAAATGGTTGGCTGAAGCTGTTCTGTTGATAGTGTCTTTATATGAGGTCCACTGAAAAAGAAACATATTTTATTTGCAAGAGGAAATCTGATGTTCTCCAAAGGTGAGTCAGAGAATCCAAGGTGATGACATTGGCCACCAAATATCACAGAGTGTAAGTGCTGCAAGTCTTATAGAGCCATAAACACAGTGCGTAGCTAGCTCCTGGATCCAGACTTTGCAAAGGCAGATCTGATGCTGCTGCCAACCTGTATGTCAGTATGGATGAGTTAAGTTTCACTTATTTGTATTTATACAAAGATCCTTAATTGCTGTATTCCCTTTAATTGATACAATTTTGATTAATAAAAGACATTAATAAAATATGTTGATCAAGAAATGCTGGTTTGTTTGGGAAACACTTTGTCACATCGCTGCCTGATAACTCCTCAGGGAGCACTGCAGCCAGCAGTAATGTCTCCGCAGGAGTTCACTTTCACCTGAATGAACTAAAGACCTTAGAGAATGTAAAGAAAAAGGCCAGGTCTTTGGGGAAATTATTGTTTCATCTTTGCTGTGTCTTCATCTCTCCTTTGAGCTGAGCTAAGAGAGTATCTGTTGTCTTACTTCAGGTATTTGTTAGTTCTTTAAATTTATGCTTGGTAATAACAGTTTCATACCTCCAATTCACAGGCACAAATTGTGAGATCGGTGGGGCAGCCTATTGCTGGGCTGCTCACAGTACTTGTTAGGCTCAGGACTTCATAAAACAGAGAAGCCGCCTTTCCTTTTGCTATTTGCTTACACATGTGCTACATAATTGCATATTTCAGTGTGCCAAACTGCAGCAGTGGGACCCCAGGTGTACTGTGTGCCTCTTCCCCCTTTCTCCACTACACTGCTGCAGGACTTTCTTGTAAAAGACAAAGTTTTAGGCCTGCTGACTTGATGTCCAGACAGATGCTAGGAGAAGCCTGGAGCCATAGTACGCTTACAAATGCAGAAAAAGATTTCAGCCACTCTGTGTGACCGTATGCTTTAGGTGCCTTAGTTAATGCTTGTGCTGCCTGCTGTCTTGCCTGGAGCCATTACTCCCACAGATGCAAGTGGCATTAAAATAATTTATCCTAATCACTGCAGCGCTAACATCCGGATGGCCAGAGCTCCTTTGTGGTGGTAGCATGTCCATTAACGTACAGTGGAAGTGAGGGATTAAAGATGACAAAGGAATGAAAACACACAGCTGGCATAACTTTTTCTGTTCTTGTATGTCACTAAATAAATGAGGGTCAGGATGTATTTCTGTATCGCTGTGCAACTGGCAACTAACATCCTGTTTCTATGTAGAAATTGCTTCCGTGATTATGATGAGACCACGAATGGAAGCTTGTTTTACATCCAGTGAATACTTCTGCAATTTCCCTTTTTTTCCTTTTTTCTCTTTTTCATATTTAAGCTTTTTACTTCTTTATTTTTATTTCAACAAATGAACCTTCTGCAGACTGCCTTCCTGGTCTTGGTGTTTTGTCTAAACAGGGCAAAGAAAGAAATCGGCTACTGAGTCTTTTACAGCTAGGGAATAACTTTGCACTACCATGCCTGTGTCTATCCTGAAGTTAGGTCCAGCTTTTTTCTTTTTTATGCAGAGGTTCTTGAAAATGTCGCTAAAATATCCATGTTCACGAAAATGTATAGCTTCACATGCTGGTAGTTTTGAATTAAAAACTTCTACCTTGAACATATCAGAGCAGATCTGCTTAAAATGTCATGATGAAACAGAAGCAGCTGAGTAAAAGCTTGTTAAAGTAGACAATGTCTCTGAGCATGAGAAAGCTATGGCTATGGCTCTGCAGACACTTACAAGAGAACTTTGAACTGTCTAGTCTTGCTATAACGAAAGTATTATTCTGTCTTTAAACAATTCTGCCCCTCCTCCTTTTGCCTCTCAGTGCTGCCTTTACTCTTACATTGTCTAAGAAACATTTTGAAGCAAGGGTGCAGGCAGAATATCTAAATAGCTGGCTGTGTCATTACTCAATATGCCAAGCCCTACAGAAGCTGCATAAAACTTTATATAGGAAGGGGAAAAGGACAGAAGACTTAGCACAGATGGTGGACAAATTTGAGTAGTTCTCCCAAGACAACAGTATTATGACTTCCATAATCTTTGTATTTCTTATGTTTTGTCTTTTGATTCACAATCAGGGAACATTCAGAGCAGCTCATGTGTTGGATGCATCTCTAATGAGAAGGAAGAGAAGCATTTGGAGGCTATTGAAGCAATTAGCATTTCACTTTTTCTCCATCATGTCAAATGATGCTATCTCATTCTCACAGAAACTTTGGCTTTTTGCTTTCTACTATGCAAGGTAGCTCTTAGCTGCATGGCAGGACTCAAAAGTTACACTTATAAGTCCATTATAAATATTCAGATAATTCCAGGCTAGGTAAGTGCTTCCAAATCTGGGTCACAATTAGCAACCTGCTTTTTACTTTGGTTTGCAGGCCCATAAATCTCACAGATGTGCCAAGTGAGATGCTAGGTTGAACTCTGTTCTCACCAAGAGTCTAATGCAGAAAGCCACGTGCTGACCTTCCCTTGCCTAAGTAGGGAGACAGGGCGTGAGTGCTTGTGTGTGGTTGCTAACTAGACTTGATGAAAAAAAAATTGTATGAGAAGATGAGTAGTTAGGACTGTGGCACTAGTGAGGCCGCATGCCAAATACTGTGTTTAGTTTTGGGCTCTCCAGTACAAGAAGGACTTTGAGTTGCTGGAGTGCATCCAGAGAAGGGCAATGAAACTGGTGAGGGGTCTGGAGAACAAGTCTTAAGAGGAGTGGCTGAAGGAACTGGGATTGTTCAGTCTAGAGAAGAGGAAGCTGAGGGGAGACCTTATCGCTCTCTACAACTACCTGAAAGGAGGTTGTAGTGAGGTGGGCACTGATCTCTTCTCCCAAGTACCTAGTGATAGGATGAGAGGAAATGGCCTCAAGTTGTGTCAGGGGAGGTTTAGATTGGATATTAGGAAACACTTCTTTACTGAAAGAGTGATCAGGCACTGGAACAGGCTGCCAAAGGAAGTGGTGGAGTCACCATCCCTGGAGGTGTTCAAAGAATGTGTAGACCTGGCACTTCAGGACATGGTTTAGTAGGCATGGTGGTGTTGAGTTGACAATTGGACTTGATGATCTTGGAGGTCTTTTCCAACCTTAATGATTCTATGATTCTAATTGCTTCAGTACATTTTGAAGTTCTGCTGCTTAAATTTGAGAAGAAAACAAAACATCATAAATGGATCAAGAGAAACATTTAGTTGCCAAGCTTTTGGGAGTCCTAATGTTGTTGCAAATCATGAAATGAAAAGACTTCATCCTCTGTTAGCAGTTCCCACATTTTGAAATGTGAGTTTTGGTATTAATGTAATTTGGATTAGCTTTCAGACTTGGCTGATATTCTGCTAGGAGACTTAGTTTAGATAATCTTAGGTCTTTAAGGGTGGGCTGCATAAGTAAAAGTAAACAAGGAGAATAAAGATGGAATTAAAAAGTAAAGCCTCAAGCCTCAGTCTCCCCTCCTCTATCCTATCCCAATGATCTATTTAATTTTGGATTACTTTACCTCTCTCTGTTCCAGTTGAGACACTAGTACGCCCATATTTATTAGAGCTGATGTGCCTCCGAAGAGTAGAGGCACAGATTGCAGGACGAATTCAGGCTAACAATGTATTGTGTAGCTTTGGAGAAGACTGAATTGCTAGCTGTATTGCTAGTTGCTCCATTTTTTGTGACTTTGACAGTAGCTCGTCTCTGTCCGCTACGAGAAGCAAAACTTTGGGCCCAAACTCCACACTTTCTGCTGCTTAACCACAAACCCCAAGGGAGGGAGGACAAGGGAGTATGAAAGGAAAAACAAAGTTAGTGACCTGACAGTCTTGTGTTTGATCAGTGTTACAAATGTGTGTTGCTCTGTTTCATGTGTCTTCTGCTGGATTTACAGTACAGATAGGTAACACCAATACTTGTTGAAAACCTGTAGGTAGAGGAATCTCCTCTTTCATATCTAGTGACAAAAGACACAAGAGCAGGCAAGGATAGGGTGTACCTTGCACACTGGCTCATCTCATTCTTTCTTAACCCAGCTTCCTTCTACTAAAGAGAACAAGATATTAAAATCTAGAAGTGCAAGGGGTGTTGTCTCCCGAGAGTTGATTGGGAAATGTCAGCAGTTGTTCCTATATCTATCTCTGTAACTGTGGTTCTGGATGCAGATTCCATTTCATGACCTCTCGGTATGTATTCCACTTGGACTGGGGAGATATATTTTGGGTTGTACTGTTTGCATTACATGCTGGCTGTCTGAGTTGTCAAATAAGCAAATACTCTTCTGCTATTTTGAGATTAAATACTTGCAGCTGGTAAGTATGAGTGTTCTTTTACTGAAATGATTTTCTGCTATGTTGGAGGCTATGTTGTTTGGCTGTTCTGAAAATGATTTTGTATCAAATTTACTTCATCCTGAGTCTGTGCTCATAGGCATTTAGCATAAATCTGTCTCTAAATGTTCAAAACAGGACTAAAAAAAATCAACACACTTGATACTCCTGGCAGAAATTATGTGTATTAATAATCTCTAAAGACCATATTCTGACCCTTGACTTATATTGATATCAGTGGAAATAATTTTAGATACATATTGCTCAGTGTGATCGAAGATGGCAAAATCTGGGCATAAATCAGAATTGATTAAATAGTGTCTGATTTAGCTTTACATGTGAATGAGCTTTGAATTGGTTTATCACATGAAAATAAATAACAGGTTTCAAGAAAGTGAAAACACATAGGAATTTACTGTAGTAGAATGAAATCTGGAAACAATAGTGAGTAGGATTGTTTTATCTGGATTTTTTTTCTCTTTGTTCATCAGTGCCAATGTTACTATCCCCACAGTAGCAGAAAAAAGATGGATTTGGTGTAAGATGTAGCAGAACGAAGAATGAGCTATGGCTTATAAAAGCTTATATGGCTGATAAACTACCTTATAAATAGGTGTGCTGTTTTGTAAAGGATTGCCAAGGGTTCTGTTTCTACTTGACTTACAGCATCTGGTCTGTGAACCTTGAAGTAGTACAGCAGTTAGCTCTGATATATTGAAATTATTTTAGTTTGCTTACCATGAACATTTTCATGGTGACATTTGGGACAGTTCTTCAAGAATAAACATCATCTTTATATAGTGATGTCTCAGGCATTTTTTGTTACGATAGTATTGTAAAGATATATATGACAATTTCAGAATCCTAATGATTTATTTTCCATCATTTTATACTATTTTAAAGTGTCATATAAATTACTCTGCAGCCATTTTTAAAGGAGAATTGTGATGACTCTTCACTTTTTCCCTCTCCATGCACTATTACATTGTCAGAGCATCTTCTAAGGTTGAACCCTTGCTTTAATTAATTTCTCACAATGCACATCTTCATTTGATTTAAAAATTAAAAAGAAAAAAAAAAGTAGTACCACCTTTTTTTCTAGAAATATCTCTGGAATATTTTTAATTAAAAAAATAATCAATTACTTTTGCCCTGTGAAAAACAGTCAACTGATTATCTAGTATTTCAGAATCATGGCTATCTGCATTTTCCATATTAAAAACTGAATGTCATTCAAAATGAGATTATATTTTTGTAGTAGCATTATATAGCTAATGTACAAGGTAAAATCCAGAAATCAACTTGGCCAGTATTACAAAGTAAAACATTTAGAAAATACTTCTAAATACACAAACCCATATTTTGTCTATTAATGCTTACTGAAAATGAAGAAAATCTGAATAAGACAGTGATAGCTTAGAAGCTTTACAGTCTTCAAACTGAAGGGTAAACAGATATCATGTATTAAGTTTTATTAGATTAGTCTCTGAGGAACTGTCATCTTAATAGAACGAAAGCAAAACACAGCTGCTGATAGTATTACAAATTCCATTCATCAAAAGCTTTTTTGTGTCCTAATTTTAATGCTGCTTATGAGCTGAATTACTTCTGCTGTATCATCTGCCTCTGTTCTGAACTAAAAGTTAAAAAACATTCCAATTTAGCAATATTGTTATAGCTGTCATCCAAAACTAAAAAAAAATAGGCTTTTTGTAATATTTAAAAGAACGTAGGTGAACAAGCCATTCATATTTCGAGAGCGGCTTAGGCTAGGGTTCCTACATGCAGTCTTTTTTTGTGACTTTCTGATAGTCATTTTACTTGCAATATTTACCAGTTCTTTAAGCAAGACTAGGCATAATGTTCTGTAAATATAATGGATTATGTCTTGAATCCTACAGAGAAGCTGTTCATGGCTGTATGAATAATTTACTGATGGATTACACACAGTCCCTTAAACTACTAATTCATATCAGTTCATTGTAAACCTTAGAGTTTAATACCACGTGACACTGACTCAAAGATCACAGGACTTTTGCAAATATTGTGATTGTTTTTCTAGCTAGGGTCTTTATTTAGGAAAAAATGACTCGAGGTTTATTTTTAATCTTTCAGAAGCCAAAACACCTGACTGTATGTCCTGGTTCTGGCTAGGATAGGGTTAATTTTCACCTGAGCTGGGAAAGGAACTGGAGCTGGTGGCACCTGTTGCTAGGGGACACAGCTGGGATAGGCTGCTAACTAGCCAACAGCTGGGATAGTTTCCCCAAATTGGCCAAGGGGCTGTTTCATCCCCTGTCACATCATGCTCAGTATATGAAGTGAGGATGGTGCTGAAGGGAGGTTCCTGCTATTAAGGAGGAAGTCGGGCATCAGGATCCGCTATGATCTGTTGTACTCTAAATTACATGCTTACATATTTTCTGTTATTGTTTTTTGTTTTTTTTTGTTTTCCATCTCTGTTTTCTTTACCTCTGTTGTTCTATTAGACTTTTTTATCTCAACCCGTGAGATTAAAATCTGGAGGATTTTTCTGAGATGGGAAAAATTGGTTTGTATGGAGATTTGTTGGACTGAAAAGAGATTTGCTCATGTCTATCATTACATCACTATTTGTGCCAAGAAAATAATTGTGGAGAAGCATTACCCATGAAGAATACAAAAGCCTGAGAAATCATCTGTGTATGTAACTATCTTTCCAATGGTCTGTTTGCAATCTCAGTGACATCAGTGTGTGGGAAATAGTATTAGTCTGTACTCTTATAGAAAATTTCCCAAAAGTAAAGCAAAATTAGAAAAGATGACTACAGTACTTTCTGTGCCACTGAATGGTACTGTCTCCTTCTTACTGTGATGGTCACATCCAAAACATGAGGGAATACGTTGTATTAGAAAGTGTATTATGCTCACATTTGTTGTTGATGTTATGGTTTATAATAGATCTAGTTCACAAAATTTATTATTGCTTTCTGGGTTTTGGCTTTGAAAGTATGATTTTGAAATGATAGATAAACCAGCTTCATTTGCTGTTTGAAGTAGAAATAACAAGGTTATTTCCTTGCTGAAACAATCCCAGATGCTCAAATTTTCAGCTCAAAGCCCATGGGTTTTTCATTGCTATGCCAACTGGTAATACCGTTAATTAATGTATAATATAATACCTCCTACAGGTGCATGAGGAAATGAGTAGATGTGTTAAATTAGAAAATAACAAAATAGTACTATGGGTCATGGCAGTCTTTGGACTATCTTTGAATCTGTAAGTATATCTCCTCCCAGTTTGCTTCCATTTACTCTTGGGCAATAGTTGTGACAGATCTTGCCTGAAGGTCATAGCAACAGTCTTTAGAGAACTGCTTGATGTGCATGTTTAGTTTTCTATAAACAGTCACAAGCCCGCTGCAGGGGCTGAACGTTCCATCACCAATTGGCTCAACCCTGGCCAGCGGTGGGTCCGTCATAGACCCAGTCGAGTCCACCGGACAAAGGGGAAACTCCTAGCAGCTTCTTGCAGAAGCTGCCACCGTAGCCACCCTGTCAGGGACCGAAAGAGTTAATGTCTCAAACATTGTTGTGGCTGTTGCGGGTACAGTCTGCAGTCTGCACAGGGGAGGGGGAGGCTGCATGGGGGATGTGCAGCTCCCCAGGCCCCTATTCCAAATATGGGCAGGGGTCACACAGCGGTCATCTGAGGAGGAGGCTTCCGACCACTCCTCAAATTAGCGCCCGCTTCGCTGCCTGTGCAGAGGACTCAGAACTTTCTGGAACCAGATGCTTCAAGGGGCAGAACTGGAGGCGGGGATTAGACTATAAAAGACACTGCCTGAGAGAGCCGCGTGGGGAGCCCCCCACCAGAAGACCATCACGGCCGCCCACCACCGTGGCCCCTCCACCAGAAGCCACGCGCCCACTACCCCACTGGAGGATCTGCGCACCTGCCCGTTATCATCATTACTGGATCCAAGGGTGGTGATATCTCTTTCCCTCTTTTCCTCTGTCTCTCTTCTATTTTCCTTTTCCTTCTTAGAAATATTCCGTTAAGAGCCCCGGCTATCAACCCCCTTTATGCCTTCCAAGTTCCAAAGCTAAGTGGTTCCTCCAAATGTTAAATAAAATCCTAAATTGATCGTTTGGTGTCGGTTCACCTTAATTTAGTCTGAGGGAATCACAAACCTGCTACGGCTCCGGGCCATAACACACCCCGCCACTAAACAAAACCAACACACATGCTAATCTATTTTCAGAAAGACAGAAGCTGAAGTGTAGTCAATAGCTTCAGATGGTGGGCCCGCTCCACTGGAAATAATTGCTGTTTTACTGTAAGATGAAAGAGCAATGCATGGAAATACTGGGTAGTTGCTTGAAAAACAGCATATGCTCTGTTATGTATATCTTATTTAAGCAGCTGCTTATGTAAGATGGTTTGCTGTTTTGCTCGTCTAATTTTAATGACAGCAGAGTAGTGTATGTTGAGATTTTGATTAGCTGTGCTCTAAATGGGTTCTCAGAGTAGAGCTTTTTGTGCTGTATGTATTGACATGAGCTCAGGAGTAGTTACTTTCTAAAGTTATTTTCACTGCAGCTCATACAGAAGAGTGACATCTGTAAACTGGTGAGAGTTGGTCACCTGTATTGCTACCCGGCCTGGTTTAATAACTCTTTAGTTGTTGTTTCATGTTCTTGTGAAAAATTTTGCCATGTTGATTCCGTGGGAGGTTTTGTTGGAGTCTGGACAAAAGCTTTCTGGAAAAGAATTAGACATTTTTAGCATGTAAATAATAATTAACAGTCGTTATCTGTGGTATTAGTTTGTCTTAGATAACCTTGCCCTGTAAACCAGAGCCACTAGATGACACGCACAGTTTTTTTCAGTCTGTCATCTTGAGCCATATCGGGGAAATGTTGACAACATGCATGTTGTCATATCCATTCTTGCAGAAAAAACAATGGCAGCATAGGCTAAATTTTAATAGATCAAGTTTCTCATTTGTTAGGCACATGATCTATAGATATTTTGCATCAGATATTCTTTTCCTTCTCTTTTTAAGTGACTTCATTTCTTGTTGAAGCATTCCTTGTAGCAGCTAATACGTTGATGAATTGTCTTTATTATGTATTTCCTTCATAAGATGAATGGTGATTATTGCCTGTGAATAATTTTGAATAGGGTAGTACTGAACTGTAAAATCTTCTGTTCACCCCTGGTAACTCTATTATTACAATTATTTTTCTAACAGACTTCTGTAATACTAAATGTGTGTCACTAAAACCCTAAGGAGCTACTTCTAAATGTGAAGGGGTGATTGAAGCTCAGCGAGATCTCTCCAGTCCTGGAGCACTACCCTGTCTCTGCCAGCAGCAGTGTTAATTAATGACACTCCTAATAGTTCATATGTGTGATGTATGGATACCAGTGTGGGATCAGCAGAATTCAGGGCTCCTTGTTGGCTGAAGAGATAGGAAATAACACAAAATTTGATTGCTTTTCAGTCAGTTTCAAGTGGCAAAAGTGAGATAAACATTAGGTCTTATCATATATTGATTTTAACCTGGAAACATTAATGGATAATCTTATTGTGAGATTTTTACTGAACTTCATTTTACCATGTTCTTGGGACTCTGATTTTACTGATTAACTGGTAAGGGACAAGTTCAGAAAGTAAGAAATTCTTCAAAATGTGGTTGAAAAAATAGTGATGTGCCTGAGAGGGTTTGTTCAAGTGAATGCAAGTGGCAGCTTTTATTTGCATAATGATGGTTTTATAAAAGGAAAAAAAAAAAAAATCTTAAGTATTTCTGAATAATTAGGAGTGTGGATATAAATGACATCCTTCACAGATTTAGTTTGACTTGTATTGTCTAATGCCTTCCTACTGTGGGCAAGTCATAAAAAGAACTTTCATGGGATATTTGATATTCTTTGCATAATGTAGGACTCCAATTGCATTACTTTCAAGACCCTCTGTGTCCTGCTTCGCACGATGATTTGTCAACTGCTTTCAAATTACAGCAGTAACTCATTGCCATGTTTTTGCAATATGCTCTAAAAGGGTGTATTATGAAAAGGGCTGGAATAAAGAACCAGTTGTCTTTAAACATGAGTTCACTTCCTTACTGATAAAATTGCTGAAACCATTACTCCAGCCATTGAGAACTGACATTATAATATTTGAAATGTGAGCTGAAGTACAGCAAAAGGTTTTGGGGTTTTTTTTTTGGTTTTTTTTTTGTTTTTTTTTTTCAAAAATCAAATTGAGCTATCTTACTGAGGTGTTGGAAGGATTTTATAACTTGAGCTGGGAACTGGGTTAAAGCCAGTTCATGCAGTGGTACATTCAGCCTGAGAACAGCTGCTCATCCATGACTAATACTGACTTTAGCCTGTCTTTGACAGTGCTGTGGCAAATGCCTGTCAGGAGTCTGTTTCCTACTCTTACATGAGAAACAGTTAATACTCAATGTCTGTAATTCCTTTTGTTTGCTTTCTTTTTTTTTTAAGTGACCGTTCATTGATTCTTCAAGTTATGTATAAAAACATCAGTGTAAATGAGTGCCACAATAGAGCTACACCTTCCCAAATGGTACTTAACTCACAGCAGATCCAAGAGTCTTATTCTGAGGGAGTGGAATAATGGTGTGAAGATTTAGAAGGCCCTGTATTGTAAAACTAATAAAATGTTGTGCAGGTGGTTGCTTCACATCATTACATGCTGATTTTGATTAGCCTACAGTTATTTCCTATTTTTAAATAACATTCTCCAGATGTTGCTCCAGATGAATGTGAGGGAAAGAAAGATTATACCTGAATATCAAATGCCACTGAGGTTCACTTACCAGCCCATGGCTCCTTTAAAAAGAACCAGGCTGAATGTAAAAATGCTGATTCTTAACTTTCTCAAGGTGTTACCTCCGTTCTTTTTCTGTTTTGACCTGCCTCGTCTATTTTGTGTCTAACAGAGCAGTCTGTATCGTAATGGCACAACAGAAGAGTTTTGTGATGAGCCAAGCTGCATGCGTCATAACCCTGTATCTACTCTCCAGAGAACAGCCGTATGGCTGAAGTTGTTGGAAAAAGAAGATAACACATCTAAATCTCTTAATGTAATGAAATGAAGCCTACTGGATCTCCTCTGAGAGCCTATTTTCACTGACTGAAAAGAAAGACTTTTTTCACAGAGTTTGTGGAGCAAAGTTATTTTGAGTCTTGATCTTCAAAATCTGAAGCACAGAGTACTGTCTCAGAATTCAATGCCATTTTACTGTGCAAAGATGTGTTGGTGAGAGTGTGCTACTAGATTTCATGAGAAGTTGTACTTCTGCTGCTTAAGTATGATTAGATCAGAAGATTAGAGAGCATTGAGGTTTTTTTGGTGGTGGATGCTGTTGTGTGTATGTTTAATGTGCTCAATGAAGAATCATCAGATAAAGGCCTTCTATTCTCTATAACTATTTAAATCTGAAGAGAATATGAGTCATTGAATAAATGAACAGTGGGAGAAAGAGATTAACTACAAAAAAGGAAAGAGAAGACTCTAGAAACTTTCTGTGGCACTATGTACCCACTGTCAGCATAATGTGACATTGCATGGCTGTTGTGCAGCAAACGAGCTGACCTAAAGAAGCAAGAAGACACAAGCAGCTCAAGTGCTAAGATATGGGACTAAGTAGATGTGTGCTTCGTTGCCAGTTTGATCACCAATTTTCAGGAGCCTGCTTACTTTGATACCTTGATACCTTTCCAACCTTGGTGATTAATAATTGTGAAGAAATTTTATGGGCCAATATGTAGACCATAGATCCACTTAAATCACTGAATGCAACTTAGGTTGTCCTAGTTTGTCCTGGAATTTTCTATGTCAGAAATAGCAGCTTTTTCTGGTCTTGTATACTACAGTCATCTTATGCTGTTTTGAGTATGTGGACAGATACAAGGCAACAGCCTTGGAGCAGTGGATGATTTCATGTTTCTGAACTGTCACCAAGATGTGAATAAAGGAGCTGTCCTAAAGACACTAATTGTTTTTGAGACAAGAACAGGAGCAATAAGCAGCCAGGAGGGATTTCAGGAGCTTCCATGTATGGAAGACAATTTCTGGATCTAGTCTAGGGGAAATGTTGGAATCTTCTGCCAACCCTAAACACACGTGGACCTTGGGAAAGAGAGTAGAACTTCTTGGAGACTGCTGTTTCTACTGACACTGGCTATTCTGTATCACAGTGTTTCTCTGCAGCCATTTCTGCCCTATTTTGTAGTGTCTGAAGCCCTAGAATATAAAAGTTCTGCTATTCCCCTTTACTCAGCATATAAAAAGGATATTTAATACCATGTTTGATCATGTCAGCTGACAGCAGCACACAAGAACTGGCTGTTCTGAATATGTGGTCTGTTTGCACTGAGAACAAAACACTGGTTACGTTTAACTGGAGAATAATTATGCCATGTTTTAACACAAACCAAAATAACAGTGCATTCTCAGAAACTCTTTCTGAGTTCTGGCGGGACTTTATACCCAGTATTACTCCTTAGCTTAGCTTAATATATTGTGCGAAATACTCTGCTACAGATCCAAATAAAGCAGTAAGATTTATGGATGGGATTGTCCTTGCAGCTAGAAAGTGCTTACTTCAACATCTGAAGAAAAAATTCTCTTTCATCCATGTTGCTTTGGCTTGCCCAATCTTTGAAAATGTATTACTATAAAATTTCTCGTCATGTATGGATTTCAACTTAGAGCACAAACATGTGGGCAGGTTCCATCCATGCTGGCAGATGAGAATTCTTTTTAGCTAAGACCAGTTTGGCCTAGCACGAGCAAGGAGCATGTTGCTGAGGTCCTGTGGAAGCTTTACAAAATACTATTAGCAATCCAACAGACATCTTGTTTGCTCTGGGTCATATTAGGGTGAACAAAGCACATAGTTTGTCTGTCTTATGTTTACAGAGAAGCCATTTTTCAAAGGGGCTGTAAAACTGAGATCTTCAGTACCTGTGATTTATCATAGCTATCTTAATGCTGTCAATAGAAGTAAGTTTGACATTAATATAACATCTTTGTGATTTGAACAGCTGCTTTCTGCCTACCTATGTTTCCTGTTTGGAAACATTTTGCATATTTTTATTTCTTAGGCTAAATGTTGGTTGTAATCATGTTGATATGTAGGCAACTTGCAGTAAGCTCATTATGCCATTAATTATTAGTACTTCGTTGCAATCAAAGCACTTCTCAGCATAGAAGTTAATTTTTCTCTCTTTTTCTTCCCCCCACCCTCAATAACAAATAGCCCATAAGATAAGGACAAAGAACAAAAACTGCAGTGAAAGTAAATAATTTGAAATAATTGAAGTTAGAGACTCCAGAATTAATTTGAAATATAGTGTATTTTTGTTTCTAATAGTTGCCCTGTCTATTAAATTGAGGTTTGTTTCTTTTGCTTTGTCTAATTTTTATATATGTATATATATTCCAGTAGTGTATTTTTTTTGTAGTGGTAGAAAGGCTTGCTCCTTTAAAAAAATACAGGAATTAAAATTCTATGAGTTTTCAGTGCATCTTCTAATAGAATAGTGGCACAATGACTCTGAAGTCAATAGAAATAAACAGGGCTCTGTATTAACTTTGGAGTTTCTTGGGTCATGTCCCACAGTGAAAAGGTGCAGTGGAACTTTTGTCTCTTAAAACTGGTTTTGGTACTCTGTTTTCCAGTGTAGTTTGACATCTTTGGAAAAAAAACTTCTGATGAAGGCTAAATAGCTTTCTGTGTAACCCAACAGATACAAGAGCTCTACAATGACCTTTCTAAGGCCAGCAAGAAAGAAATAAGAGTACTGAGAAGATAACCTTGTGAAAAGCACAACAAAACAAAGTATTAGTGAGAAAATCTCAGAAGTATGAATAGCTGCTGCAGGACTAAGGTTCATTCAGATTTTTCTCTTCTAAAACTTTTAAAATAAACATTATTTCCTAGAACCTCATTTTCATTTGATATATGAAGATGACGCCCGTTGCATTTAGCTTTTGATTATTCGATTGCCATTTGAACCAATGCTCTGTAGGAGCAGTCCCAACAAGGTAATATAATTGTGCTCAAGTTTTGGGCTATTGCTGCAGAGTGGCGGAGTCTGGTTTTCTAAGTGATTTTATGAAGTTGTTATTTCTCTAGGGAATTCTTAATCTGAAAACAAAATATTGCTTGCATTCCTTCTCATTAACTTTGAAGCTACCACCTGCTTTCTATTGAATTAGTAATGTAATTGCAGATAACGTCTTTACAGGAGGAGGGGGATGGCTTATGGCATTACTGTACTGTTGCAGCAGTGAGGGGAATAGAAGTGTGCATTGGGAAATACCAATTGTTAGTGTTCAGAGAGTGTGTCCGTATGCTGTGTTGGAACTCTGTCACCAAGTTCAAATCTGAGCACTAGAAATGAGGAAATGGGTAACTGCAGACTCCAAATGATAGGCTTTGGGGAGGTATTTCTTTCACTGGAATTCTCTGGTGGCTTTTAACATATGAGCTCACGAGAGCTTTTTCTCTCAGTAGCGGGGGACCTGTATAGGGTCTGCAGACACTATTTGACTAATCACTTTCATGAAACTTGAATTATGCTTGCCAAATGTTCTGCATTTCTTCTGGGACTAGCATAGATAAACCTAGCAAGAATAAAAACTGCAGATAAAGATGAAAAGACATAAATGTTTAAAGGCAGTATTGATCATACATAGCCCTTGTAATTAAGAAAACTGCCTGCAAATAGAGCATTTAATGAGAGATGTTCTTGACACTGATTCCTTTGTGTTATTTGGGTTGTTTGGTTTGGGGTTTTGCTTTGTTGTTTTTTTTTTTTTTCCTATCATGCTTCTCTGTTTTCTGCTGGGAGAGGGCAGGGTTGTGCTTCGGAAGTTCAGGTAAATACCTGTTGGAACAAGCCATCTCTGCTTTCTCATCTGTTCTGCTGCTGCCTGGTAAGCAGCAAACCAGCACAGCAGAACATGAGCAGAACATGTTCACGCATCTCTGACACATGAGTGTGCCTTTGTGCTCCTGCTTCTGTACAGACTGCAACTAGGTAGGCAGCATCTCAAAGGAAGGTGGAAATTTAGGGCTCAACTTGGCCTCTCTCTGAGGCAACAAGCCGATAAAATCCTTCACTTACTAATAGGTTGGATTTGCATTGATTAGGTTATCCATACTAGTCCTAGAGGAAATCTGCTCTGCTTGGCAGGAAGTGTATGAGAAATGCTGAAAAGTTTCTATGAGCCACCTAGGGCAATACAAGCAGCATCCCAGGGTATATTTATTTCTGATTGATATGGATTAGTCTCAGATTTGTTTTTAATCCAGGTCAGTCTGTTAACCCTACTGTAAATATTTTTATTGAAGCGCCTTGATGACAATGACACTTAAAAATTAGTACTTAATTACTGTAAATATGGTGGAAGCAGCTTTTTGAAGGTTTCACTATTTCTTTTCCAGATGTTGTGCATGTTTAATTTGAATTAAAACCAATAGACTGCTCTGTTTGTTACTCTGCTAATCTGAAATACATGAAAGCTGAAATAAACCTTTGAATGGAAGACTAACTTGTGATGTTCTTATTGCAAAAATACTATTTAATTATAAAAATGTAAAGATGATCCTTCCCAAAATACATTTGCCCACTTGCTGTTCTTTACACTTGTCTGGTGTTCTCTGTATTTTTTTTTTTTTTTCCTACTTTGCTACTGACAAGGCTGTCAGTCTATAGGTAATGATATTCAGGCTTTACTTTTCTCATGGCTCAAACAACTCATACCGGAGGGAAGTAATTTTGTTACACAGCACTTGTTTTTGAAAAGATTAAAAACTCTGTGTTGTTCAGAAGGGCTTGCTGGGCAGGGTAATTATCTCCTGCTTCCTATTTACATCAAAATCGACCACTCAGGAGTTCTCTTGGCCCAGAATATAGCCTGCCCAAAGGGAAAAGCAGTTCTACGGGCCAGGGTGGTAAAGCTGCACTCTCTCATGTATGAGTTTTTGTTCTGCGAGATAGGCTAATATATAACTATTGCATGCTGATGCTAGCTGTGTGAAATTGTATGGCACAACAGGGTCATTTGCTGTGCGATCTGTCACATCCCATGGGCTCCCTTTGCTATGCCACCTGAATACCTTCTGGGACCTGAAAGCTTTAAGTGAATTTATGTTTCAGCTATTTTCCTCAAGTCTGGCTGTTCCTACGGTATATCCCTTATGCCTTTTAACCAGCGTCTCCTTTATATTCTCATATGGTCAAGATCTTGGCCTGGCTGTTATGAAGCTTAAGGGTTTGAATACTTTTTTGGTTTGTTTTTTTTTTTTCTAAGTCTTCAAATAATCATGTCAACCTGTGGGAGGAAAATAAACTAAAACCCACCTTATTTCTAAGCAAGCATGAAAGTCTAATTTATCTCTGAGCTGCAGATTTGGCACCTGCTGTTTTAAGCTCTATTATCTTTTTTTTTTTTTTAAATACCATTATTGGTTGTAACTATGCAAGCTTTGTGTATTGAAAATTATAAAAGACTGCTAGCAAACAGCCCAGCTGAGAATATAATAGGAACCAACATTTACAGTAGCAGTAGCTCAAAAAATATCCATGGCTAGTTATACAGCCACCTGAAAGAATGTAATAGTTCCACTCATATCTAGTTAGCATTGGATGACTAAACCATCTAGACCCCCCCCCCGCTTCTTTTTATTTTGATCTAGATATTTGTCCTATAAACTGTATAAAACCTCTATATGGCACCACAGAAATTACGCAGCAGTTAATCCAGAACTGATGTTGGAAGCCAGGCCTTGCTTTGTGGATGGCTTTGGAAACTTTGTATCAGCCTTCAAAAATGAAGAGTTTAACAACATTTTCTTGCACCTTCTTTATTTCTTGATATGTCACTACAGAAAATATCAATTTGGAGAGTTAAATACCGGAATGGGTAGTAGATATCCATAGAAGTGAAACATTGTCTGCTATCTTGGTGTAAGAATTACTATGGAAACAATTCATAAGCATTATTTAAATCCAGAAATAAAATAATTCCTTTTGTGAAGAATATTGGCATTTGTAAATGTATATAGAAGCACTTAATATTCTGGAGTTACTTACTCTGTCTCTCTTGGCAAGAGTTAATTTACAGCATCTGTGTGATATCTTAAAATACCACTATGCACATTCATCTCTGCCATTTTATCCACTGAAAATTTGGAGATTTGAGAGCAATGTCATGCTACTGTAATGTTGTTAACCTGAATGTATCAGATTAAGTTCATATAAACAGGAAAAATTTCAGGCCTTTATCCTATTCCCCATAGTATACTTCACACATACTTCATGCATATACATCTTATTCTCTCAAAAGAGATCACAGACAATTGCTAGCAAATTTCTTTTAACACCTACAAGAAAGCTAGAGAGGGACTTTTGACAAGGGCATGTAGTGATAGGACAAAGGGTAATGGCTTTAAACCCTAAGAACGTAGGTTTAGATTAGATACAAGGAAGAAATTCTTTACTGTGAGGGTAGTGAGGTGCTGGAACGGGTTGCCTAGAGAAGTTGTGGATGCCCCGTCCCTGGAAGTGTTCAGGGCCAGATGGGATGGGGCTTTGAGCAACCTGATGTAGTGGAAGGTGTCCCTGTCCATGGTGGGGGGGTGGGAGGGGTGGGTGGAACGAGATGATCTTTAAGATCCCTTCCAGCCTAAACCATTCTATGATTTGGAGCAATGTATTTTATATTAGAAAGGCTACCGGGGTTCCCCAAATTGCTTTGAAAACTTTGACTACTTAAACATAAGATATGTTTCTAAGGATATTTTTCTTTCTACTAGCTTTTCTTTTTATGTGTATGTTGAGTAGTATGTTTGATTTCTGTGACCTGTGGGACTTTATATTAGATCACCATGCTAAATAAACTGTCAGCCTTTAATGATGACCAGTGAAAGATGCTTATCACAGAAGTGTAAATTTACTAAAAGCAAATGTGTTCCATAGAGGAATTTTTGTTCAAATTAGTAGTAAGTGCTTTAGTTATCCTGATGTCTTTGTACTGCTTTTCCTTGGCAGTAGACACACGTTTGAAAACTAATTTGTCCTTGATATCCATTTTACATCTTTCCCTCAAAAAATTAATGATGGTGACTTCCATAAATTAACAAGAAAACACCACATATCTACAGGAAAAATATTTTTCTTTATTGGAGATTAAAGCTGCTGTAGTCTAATGTTAGAGCCTTTTTCCAGAGTTGTATTGTGAAATATGGGAGACCTCCAATGATTGCTTTCTCTTAAATGTAATTCTAATGTTTGCAGTCAATTATATTAGAGATAATTTTGTATGTGGAAGAGGGAGCAAACTTGCTTGCTAGTAGAAAGAATGCAAGTTTTGTTCAGTTTTTGAGCTTTTGAATGTTGTATGTAATCTCCATTTGTGGAAAGTTACATTATACAGAAAAAAAAATGCATTAACTATATCTACACCAGGATTCCAACCAAATTGTTTCATGAATAAATGAATGTGTATACCTTACTGGAGAGTAAGCCTAATCATGGCATTCATTTTAATGCCTTCAAAAAATCCCCCGCTGCATTTCTTCAAGCTTTCTGAAAAAGCATTTTAAGTAGCATCACTAATTGTCACATAGTGTTTCAGGAAAGGTCTGGAAAATTCTTTCTCCTCCCTCCCCTTCTGGAAAGGAATGATATCTCTTCCACTTATTCATGGAAATTGTCATTAATAAGAAGCAGCCGCCTTGGATTTTGTAGCTTCTGTTGGCATCTTACTAATGTATGACCTCTGTGATCCTATGTCGTTCCCTTGTTTGTTAGTCTCTGCTCTGCCTGAAAGTTCTCTCCTAATTGGATGTCTTCTGCTGGCATTTCCCTCTGTAAAATTACCTACAGGTATGTTATGAGGGGAATATAAATACACTGACAGACTGCCTGTTATTTGACAAATGGACACTTCGGAACATATGTCTTCAGTAGTACATTATTGTACTCAGATCATTGAGATGAAAGGCTTGGGCATGAGGTTATCCAAGTATCCTAATGCTACAGGACATTATGCTCCCACATAAGACAAATGAAGTAGTTAAAAATTCAGTACTCATCCACCAGTAGCCTGCAATGTATTTTTATATTTGTGTGTATAATATCCATATTTGGGTACTTGCATAAAGATTCATTTGTATTTGTGCTTGTGTTTTTTGTTAGGAACTGAAACCTACATAGGTTTTTAAAATACAGTATTGCCTGACCTAACAATTATGTATTTTTCTCTAAGTTTTCAAAATTTTTCTTATAAGAAAAAACCCTACAATTAGATGAAATGGAGACTACAGACTTTATTAAAATCTATTGGGTTTTTTTTTGTTCCAATTTTATGTTGGAACATTTCTTTATGTTCCTTAATATCAAATAAGCCAGTCATTTTATTTTCTCAAATAATAGCATCAGAAGGCTTAAAGATGAGAAAAAGAGAAGACAAGTTGAAATACAGACACATTTCAAACTAATGTTGTGCCTGCATGTGTCCTATTCCTCAGAGATGTATTTGAAGTCAGTCAGGTTAACCCAGGGCTGATCTTTAGCTTTCTCTGTCTTCTCCAATTTATATTTGCCATTCTGGCATTCTAAAGTTCATTATGTCGTGAATTATGTTTGTATTACATTACCTGGGTCTCATTCTTAATCACTTACGCAATGTCTGACTACCTTGTTGAATGTTAGGACTTTGATTTGGTGGTAGTAGTGAATACAGCTCACTTGCTTGGAGTTGCAGGCTTTTTCTATTACAGCAACTTAGTTTTGTTTTGCTGAGGTACCAATTGGGCTTTCTCTTACTTAAAATAGTATTAGTGCATAAAGGATACTGTGTGAAAAATAGAAATGTATAAAGGGAAGGGGAGGAGGAAAGATTCATCTAATTTCTATGCATGCCTTTTCTGCTAAATTTACTTGGGTATTAAGGGAATTCTATTTCAAAGATATAGTTTTATTAATTACATAAACATGTTCTACAGTAAAATTTTAGCTGTTTTATACTGCTGGTGACCATGGTGCTTCTTTTCCCTTTGGAAGTGACAGATGACTATCAGAACACAAGTTTTATTTGAGTCTGTTCAATTTAAGTGAATAAAAGTACAAGTATCTGAGCATAAAGATATAGGATAGTATGACTAGGGGTAGAAGCTGTTTGAGTCATCTATTATCAGCTGTTTATTCTGTGATGTTACAAACTATTCTATTACTAGACAACTTGGACTATGGCTCAAAAGTATCTCTTCACTTGTGATTAGTTAATATGGCAAAGTAGGATGAAATATGTATTTAAAAACAAAGATTCTTACCTGTTCTTGAAAGCAGTTAGTGTTTTATATGTATCTGCAAATAGATTTACTCCAGTTTTTCAGTTCTCCCTCTGCCCCTCTTCCTTATCTGTTCTGCAGCTTCTGATACCAAAGGGCCAAGCCAAACACATTTGGTTCCCTGTGGTACAAGTTCCTTACACTGAATGCATGGAAAATTGGAATTTAATAGTTTCCAGTTTTTAACAAAAAAAGATGTTTTCCTGCATTATTTACAATTCAATTGTTGGTAACCATGCAAGAATTGCTCCAAAAAGCCCTTGAGCTTTCATTATAAAAGCTGTGTGTGTTCTGTAAAGATACACACACACAAAAAAATATTTTTATGCTTCCCTAGAAAATAACCCCTTTAACAGTCAAATCCAGAGAACTGTTCAAGCTCTCCTGTCTACCCAGAGCTCCTACAAGGAGGGTTTACCATTTTGGTATGAAGTGGTCTCTAAACTGCTCTAAGCTGCACCAAAATAGAAATATGGAACATAAACAGGAAAAATGTGCAGTATGTTGAGAGGAAGAACTTCCAGCAAGTTGTATTTTTTTATATTTCTATGGAGCAAAAAACCACAGATGAAGCTTCAGAGTTAGGTTGTTGCCTGTGGTGCAAACGTTGGTTATTTCGGGATGTAATTTGTGATTATAGAAAAGGGCCTATGCCAAAACAGACCATGTAATAGAAAATAGAGGGGAAGATTGCAGATGGGAGAGTGTGATACTTCGAAGCATGAATTGAGTCAGCTTTTAGCTTAGTCCTCTACTTCAAACTTTCTCTGCAGTGCAGAACTAATCTGTTAGCGTTTGACATTACAACTAGAAGTGCTTCCCTGGAACCTTATGGGGATAGCTGGTAAGTACTGCGTTTCTTTTGTTTCTTCCTGTTACTGAAAACCCAACAAACGAACCATTCCAACCAACTTTTCCTACTGGGAGACTGCTTTGTATTCAATTTATTCTTAAGAAAAGTTCCTTTCAAGTAGTATGCATGTGTGATCATTATGAGTTTACTCCAAAAATAGCAATGAACCTTTTCTATTTGCTTTCCTAGGCCAGCGGTACTTGGTGAAGGACTAACTGCCTGAGGCAGGTAGGGTCACAGTTGCCAAGTAGATGTATCTGCAGCTGACTGTGGTTTGTTTCTGTAAAGGCCGCTGTCAGCCCAACTAATCCACTCTGCATAATTTGAAGTAGGATGCTTAGCATCATATTAATGGAACTCTTTGTCAGCCTAATAGGGTTTTTCAGTGTAGTAATAGCAACTAAAGAGGAAGACTGGATTATAATAAAATATTTTTTTTCCTATGAATGCAATGTTATAGGTTTGATGAATTGAGACCTTACACTTAAAATCCATTTCAGAACATCAAATTCATGTGCAGACAAAAAGTCTCTGTGCATTATTACAATGTGAAACAGATGACCTTGTAATTTCCATTGTTTACAGCATAGGGTAGGGTAGATCTGCAGATCTGCCAGTGAAAGAAATAAATGATACTGCTACAATTTATCTTGTATTCAGTTATCTCTTGGAACAAGGAGGCGAGGGGGAATAAAGAACACTTACTAGCACATGCAACCAAATCTGAGTGTGTTTTAAACACTTAACAGTGGGGTAAAATTTGTAGATTAAAACTGCAGGTAAAATATATTGTACTGACTCAGTGGAAAAGTGTGTTTGAAATTTCCAGTCATTGGGATCTGTCTTCCCTTCGTTCTGTGATATGGCGATGCAGAGAGAGGCCCGATGTAGATACAGTAGGAGGCTGGCAGCATGGCAGGTAAATAGCTGCTGCCTTTATTTCCGGAGCGTGTCATGGCATTCAGCAATGTTTCTACAATGCTTAATCTGCAGGCTTGATGTATGTGTCTAGACCTAAACAGGATGGAAGAGGGAAGGAAATAGTTCACAGGACATCTGTTAGTCCATGACACGTTCTGTTTGGAAGTCCAAGTAATTTACAGCACAGCAGGATTATAGATGCAGTAGCTTTTATGACCAGGGGCTCTGTTCCATGCCAGGTGCTCACACAGACTCCTCTGTGGCAACCACATGAGAAAAAACAGCTTGAGTGATCAGAAACACTAGAGATGCCACTCACTATGCCACCAACTATACTGCTGCTGGGCAGACCTCCTTACTCTCTAAAAGATCGTGCACCAAAACTTTCCTTGAGGGGCCATGCCTTGTTGCGTTCCCTTCCTTTTCCCAGAGTAGGACAGAATCACAGAATCTTAGAATAGTTTGGGTTGTAAGGGACCTTTAAAGGTCATCTAGTCCAACTCGCCTGCAAGGAGCAGGGACATCTCCAACTAGATCATGTTGCTCAGACCCCTCACCAACCTGACCTTTAATGTTTCCAGGGATGGGCGTCTACCACCTCTCTGGGCAACCTGTTCCAGTGTTCCACCACCCTTATTGTAAAAAATTTCTTCCTTATATCCAGTCTGAATACACCCTCTTTTCGTTTAAAACCATTACCCCTTGTCCTAGCACAACAGGCCCTGCTAAAGGGTTTCTCCTCATCTTTCTTATAAGCCCCCTTTAGGTACTGGAAGACTGATATAAGGTCTCCCCAGAGCCCCAACTCTCTCAGCCTGTCTTTGTAGGAAAGGTGCTCCAGCCCTCTGAACATCTTTGTGGCTCTCCTCTGGACTATCTCCAACAGGTCCACATCCTTCTTATGTTGGGGCCTCCAGAGCTGGAGGAAGTACTCCAGGTGGAGCCCAACTCTGGTGCCTAATTTGTGCCAAGCTTCTGCCTCCCCAAATCCATATGCTGTTTCCTAAGCCTGATTTGGTCTCACATGCTCCAGCAGAAAGGAAAGTCCTCCATGTGGCTGTATTTCTGAGCCAGCTTCTGTGGTGTATAAAGTAGGGAGTGAGTGTACAGGAGAAAGTTACTCCAGAGAAGGTCACAGTGCTAACCTGCTTCTACCTAAAGCGACGTCTGTTGCTCCCATCTCTTCATACAGATTACTGCCTCAAAGGATTTTCTTCCCCATTACAGACAGCAATACTACAACACATGGAGACCAGAAAACATCCAGCCTTTTAAGTGTGCTATGCTTCAATTGCCTGACAGCTGCCTATCTCCAATAGAAAGGGTTTTCGCCATATCTTTGTGTTTGGCATCAACCTGAGAGGGTTTGCCTGAGTTGTTGCCACCATTTATTTACTGAGACAGAACAAGAGATGGCAACTCTTCAGCCTAGTACTTACATTCTAGCCTGGGACTGCGGGTTTTCTTGTTTTTTGTCCCTGATCTAAAGCAAGCTGTTGAGGGACTTGAGTCTGTGTCCATCCTGCCCCACAGATGAGTACTTGGGATGCTGGGTCACTGGCTGTTCTTCAGTTACTCTCATAGGTCCTTGTTACCAAAACATCAATTTTGTTGAAGTAGTTTTTTTTCTAAAACGTAGGAATGCTCCCGCCCACCCCCCAAACCCTTTGACTATTTTTTGGAAAAGTGTCTGAGAAGTTCCTGAGGATGGATAGAGGCTAATATACTTATCAATGGAGCTGGATAAGTGTTGCAAAGTTTTCATCTGCTTGTATTATTTGGTTTGTTAATTCAAAACTGACGATGTTTGCTCCAATCAGTTACTAATTTAATTTGCAATACTGAGAACAGATGGTTTAAATATTGATCGAACTGAGATGATTTTGGCCAGTTAAGTATCATCTGAGCTTGATACAAGATGAAAGTGACAGATTTTAAATTTTTTGAGTGTATAAGTCTAAAAACAAACCAAAACCAAACCGGGGCTGCTGTGTGTCTGTGAACACTGGGGCTCCCAATGCCATAGTGCAAGGAGGGCCAGGGGCTGGGAGCAACAGGGCCTCCCCATGGCAGGGGCTTCAGCACAGAGCCTGGCAGCCAGGGCCTGTCCCACTGCCCCAGCCAGGGAGCAGGGTGGGCTGAGGGGCTTGGAGTCAGCACTAGGCATCAGGTACCTCTCTGAGGCCAGGCCAGGGCCCCACAGACAGGGTTGTAGCTCAGACAGGGACCAAGCATGGGAGGGGAGCCTCAGCTGAAAGCTGGCAGAGCTTGGCCCTGGCCACCATCTCCCTGCTGCACAGTGCTCTTGGGGACCCTGTCCCCATGGCTCCAGCAGGATGGGGCCACCCTGGGCTGTGCTGGCTCTGAGCAGGCCCTGAGCCCCTATAGCCAAATGCCTGTGAGGGAGAACGTCCTTGAAGCCCTTATACGTAGGAAGGAAATGCTGGCATTGACTTAACTGGGTGCTTGGGAGCGAGCGCTTCCATAAATGCAGTTTCTGTGACTTTATGCCCTGTCACACCGTGACATGGCATTACACAGTATTACGGTCTTGGGATTTGACTGAACTAATGGAACTGGCTTTAAAATTAAAGGTGTGTGAGATCACTGCATAAGTAACCTGTGCCATTAGCCTCTGCTTATGTCAGACTATTGCTTTAAGCAAGAAAAAAAAAGAATATAAACATATTCTAGTATTTGAAGCCAAGATTTAAAAAGATCACCCTATCAGCTGTATGCTGCTACTTTACTTGCACAGCTGAGACAGATGTTGTGGTCCTTGTAAACAGAAATACCTCCTCAAACTGATACTACTTTTTTTTTTTCGTTGGGGGTACTTGCCCTGCTAGTTATTACTGAAAGAGCAGAATTTCACACCGTCTGTGAAGAATGAAGCTGAGCCCATGGAAAGGTGTAATAACAATGGTACTGTTCTTGTTCCATCTTAAATGCAGTTTAGATTGTAACCCCACACTGAACAACGTACATAGTCAGCTCTGTCAGTAGTGGTCTTGCTGCTTCAAGGTCATTAACTAGCAGACCCCAGGACTCCTTCAGTGTTGGAGATAACTTCAATGTATTCCACTTGATTTTTCTATTTGATTTATTGCACATAACTGTTAAAACCTGCACAATTATTTGAACAAGTTTCTCCTTATGACAAAATATAGTCTAGTGGTTTGCACCTATGAGTTGGCAGCTTGACACTAGTAAGCTCCTGTGTTCCAAAGATGATGGGGCAGAAATACAGAAACTTTTCTGGGGTTGGGAAAAGGGCAGAGTGAAGTGGCAGATAACATGGTTTATAATGAAAAGAGGAAAGTAGGAAACGATTAGATGTATTTGAACTTAGATCAACAGATGAAGTAGAAATTTAAGAGCTAGAAAAATAATAGAGGATAATAAATCCAAGTGACAAGTTTTTTTCTAGAGAAAAAGTTTGAAAATTTTTAGTGTTCTGTAACTTTGATGAAGAGGGTAGCCCCACTCTGGACATAGTGTCATGAATGAAGAGCAGAACATGTTGCAGCTTGAAATGTCTTAGTGTTGCTGTTTTGATGGTCTCAATGTTTTATTTTAAAGCAGTTTCTGTGTAGTCCTCTTAAAGATGAATTGCAGCAAATCTGCTCCTTATTTGAGTCAGTTAAAAAATGACAAATATTTCTTAACTGTGTAACTATCTAGGTCATTTGATTAGCTTGATGTTTCAATCAAGTCTATTCTGGAAACAGCATCAGTGACAGTAGGGCTGACAATGACAAGTGATATACTAATGATGGGCAGAGGAGAGAATGGCTAACTACCTCATGCTCTCTCATCTAGGGAGATAAACTATTCTAGGACAAGGAATAATAAAGGTACTGAGCAAATGGCATCTGAATGTGATAGTAAATTATAAGCAATTAATAATTTTAAGAAAGGAAATACTAAAAAAAAACTCAGAAAGATGAGAGAAGTATTGTAGTCCTCCAGGCCGGTTAGCTCAGTTGGTTAGAGCGTGGTGCTAATAACGCCAAGGTCGCGGGTTCGATCCCCGTACGGGCCAGCTACTTTTAAGCTCAACGTGAACCAGCAATGGGCTGTTGTGGCCCAGAAGGCCTGCGTCCAGTTTTAGAGCCCTGAACATAAAAAGGAAGTGGACCAGTGGAGGGCCATGAAGATGGTCTCAGAGGGCTGGAGCACCTCTCTTACGAGGACAGGCTGAGAGAGTTGGGGCTGTTCAGCCTCGAGAAGAGGAGGCTCCGGGGAGACCTTAGAGCAGCCTTCCAGTACCTCAAGGAGGCCTACAAGAAAGATGGGGAGAGGCTGTTCAGTAGGGCCTGTTGTGACAGGACATGGAGTAATGGTTTTAAAATAGAGGGAGGTAGATTTAGATTAGATATTAGGAAAAATTTTTTACAATAAGGGTGGTAGAACACTGGAACAGGTTGCCCAGAGAGGTGGTGGATGCCTCATCCCTGGAAACGTTCAAGGCCAAGTTGGATGCGACTCTGAGCAACCTGATCTAGGTTGGAGATGTCCTTGCTCTTTGCAGGGAGGTTGGACTAGATGACCTTTAAAGGTCCCTTCCAACCCTAACCATTCTATGATTCTGTGAAGTCTCTGGAAAGCGACACTGCTGGATAAACTCCAAAAGTCTGGGTGGCTAGTTGTTTTGTGAGTAGTAATTTAGATACTAGATCAAATCTTGGGATTGTAGCTTTTTCCATTAGGGAAATGTCCCATTACTTTAGCATTTACACTGATTTAGTCAGATGTAGAGGCTATTGCACTCTAAAGTATTCCTTGGACAGAGAACAGTTGGATGAACTATATTACTGAGAATACAACTCACTGCTGCATTTTCAAATTGAAAAATTCCCAGCACTGAAGCTATGTGCTTCTCTGCATCAGACAGACTGGATATCTCAGAGCAAATTTCCTTGCTAGGGCTGATCCTAGGAATAAAACTTCATGTCTTTGTTGCTTTATTTGGCTTTTTTTTTTTTTCTTTTTTTTTCTCCCAAGGTTGGTTCTGCTGTATCACACTAAAATTATTAAAGCAAGTTGCAGGCAGAAACCAAGATGTACAGGTAATATTCTTTCTTATTAAAAGTTAAATTTATGCTTATGAAGGAGATAATAAAAAATATTACTGATATGCATTATTTTGCTTGGTAGAATAAGATTGACTTTACTACAGCAAATCCAAACTTTCTGTATATATCTTATGATTTATTTGGGTCGTCTGTCCATTGTTAAACTAAATAGGTCATCTATCACATTGGCAACATTGCTAGGACCACAGGTCCTTTACAGATCTTCTATTAAAAACCCTAACAGCTGTAGGGACTTTATTAATGTTTCACAAAAATCTGTGATGTCAAAACAGCCTAACCTTATGATCCACATTCCAGTTACAAGGTTTTGCCTCCTTGCTTAATAAGTGAAATCTTGTATTTGTTTGCATCAGAAAGATGCATCATGCCAAACCAGGAATTTTAAACAGATAGGCTTTGCAAGAACCCAATTCCTTCCTGCTTAAATCATTATCAGAATTACATTATAAAGCTAACATTTTAAATAGATACTTAACAACATATGCCTTAAAATCTTTTTTTCCTTAAATTTATAAAGAACTTGTAAATTTCTTAAATTTTCTTTAATGTCTTCCTACAAAGCAATTACTGAAGTATTTACCAAATTTTTTTGATCTCTCCTACTGCTTTAACAGTTTATTAAACTATCCCTATAGACAGTTGCATTATGGATGTGCTGCTTAGTGTTCAAATGTATTATTGTCCCCTTATGGTTTCCATTATTTGTCAAATGTATTTGAAGAAGAAATGCCATCATCTTAAAAATTATGCTTGTAAATCTTTTAATAAAATGCTCCCTTGATAAAATAGTTTTATTGCTGACCTCTCTTTAGTTCCGATGCTTCCTGCTATTTTTGATGTCCCTGATGGATGCAGGCACTTAAATGGAACTTTATTCCAAATAGGTGTCAAAAGAACATTAGTAGTGCTTTTGTACTGGCACTTCAGAAGGAAAATGTATCAAAACCTTGTAGACTATTCTTTTGTGCCTTTAGTGTTATGTGGTGGGTCCTCTTGTAGGTCTATTTCAAGGCAGAACTATGTGCAACTGTACAGCAAAAAAGTGAGTATAGTATTCAGGTTTGTCTTAAGTTTTATGCTGTCTTGATCTGAAGTAAACACAGATACTGTGTAAAAATAACACACTCTGCAAGAATTACAGATTGCTCAAAGCTTTGGCAGTTCTTAAGAGGACTAGATACTGGAATTTGGGGAAAAAACTCACTCTTCCTATAGTAACTGTGGTGATTGTGTTTCACAGATGTGACAGCTAAAAAAAAAAAAGCCACGGAGTTGCTATCTATAAGATTTGTGTAGCTTCTAAATCAAGTTAGTGATTACTCAGACTTATTTGCTTAAAAATAAAATAAGCCTTGAGTTTTTAAAAAGAAATTATATTACTTTAGAGCCCCAAATATTCTATCAATGAGTTCAAATTATCAAGTGAGAAAAAAAACTATAAAAATTTATAGGAAAAAAAGTTCTTGTGTCAATCTGTTCATATCCCTACACTCCCCTCTTCCCTCCCCTTCCCCCCTGTGCAGAAATATGGGCATCTATGAACTTTGAACTGTTTCTTTGCAGAGGAAAACTCCTACTGATTTCAGGAAGAATGAGAGATGAGTAGCAGTTGCCTAGTGCACATGTTGTACGAAGATTTACACACATGCACAAGATGTTTAACTCTTTGCCTTCTGGAGTAAGTGCACACCTCTTCTAATACTGGTAGGAATACAGCAGGATGTCCAGGGCAGGAGAGCTGTTCTCTAGTTTGTTCAGTTTTGTATCTCCATGGAGATTATTTACACCCTAAAGCTCTTCCAAGTGCTGTATGGATTTTTAGTCATTCAGAGGCTAAGGAAGCAGATCTGGCTGATTCTTCTACAAGTCATTGATCTGCAGTTTCCGGGAACATGTTTGCAGAGACATAAGCAAGGTCTAAAATGACTGTTAGTACTTTTCTTCTTGATTTTTTTTTTTTTTCAGTAATATATTTGGTAGTAGGAAAGTATGGAGCAAAAGCTCAAAGTGCCTTCAATGTGTGAAAAATGTTTTCCTGCCCTTGACTTCTGGATAGAGAAGAGAATAGTTTGAAGCTCTCCAGTCAGATGTACACAGAAAACTCCCATTGAATTATCTAACCTTCCTCACAGCTGAGGTAAGAGATGATTTATTTCTCAGTAACTTAATGCTAAAGATTCATTTAATATTAAATGTCAAAGTTATGAGTTCATATGATAACAGCATAATTCAGGTTGGAAGGGACCTGTAGAGGTCTCTAGTTCAACCTCCTGCTCAAACCATGGTCTGTCATGAGGTCAGATCAGGTTGCTCCAGGCTTTATCCAGACAGGTCTTGAAAGTCTCCACAATCTTTCTAGGCAAGCGGCTCCACTGTCTGATATCATTACCCTGAGATAGTTTCTTCTTATGTCTAGTCTGAACTTCACTTTTTTCAGCTTACTCCTGCCATCTCTTGTCTTCCTGCCATGCACTGCTGTGAAGAATTTGACTTCACCTCTTCAGTGCCTGTGGGCACTGGCAAACTTCTATTAGCTTCCCCTGAAACTAGCTCTTCTCTAGGCTGAGCAAGTCCCAGTCCCTCAGCTTTTCCTTACAGGGTAACTGCTCCAGTCCCTGACCGACCACCACTAAACCTTGATGAACTTTGTTGATGTTTGCACCAATTTGTCAATGTCTGTCTTTTAGTACAGGGCCAAAAACTAAACACAGTGTCCAGTTGTGTCCAGATCAAGTGCTGAGTAGAGAAGAGATCATCCTTTCACTCAGGCTACCAGCTGTACTCCTATTATTACAGCTGAGGATGCTGTGGAACACCTTTGCTGCCAGAGCATGCTGCTTGGCTTATGGTCAGGTCCCTTTCTTAGAGCTGCTTTCAGCCTGAGAGTGCCCAGGAAGGGGTCCCTCTTTCCAGGGCTTTGTATTTGTTCTTGCTTAATTTCATAAGATTCATGTTGACCCATTCTCCCAGCCTTTCTTGGTCTCTCTGCATGGTAACCCTGTTTTTAAGAACACTCAGATTTGATGTTGTAAGCTAGCAGGCTGTCTCTATGAAGTCTCTCCTGGAGTATGTGCAACACAATCTATGAATACATGAGAAGTACTTATATGAATAATTCCTGTTTGATAGTGAAGCATAGTTTCAGACCATGAGTCAGCTGGCAATCTGTTTCACTGGACATTGCCCAGACCTTTCTACTATTCTCCTGCTATTTAAGGAAAATAGAATGATGATGTATGGAAGAAAAGAAGTAAGTTTTTTCCTTTTCATAAGGTCTGATCCAATTTTGCATGAAAATACTAGTGTGGTTTTTCCAGGTGGTTCAATGAGAAGTACAGAAGTACAACTCATGAGACTGTTCTTATGTGGAGCTAGGAATGTAATTAATATAAGTTGGCTATTGTGTTCTCATTAAATGGTACAAAGAGGAAATGTAAGAAAAAAAAGTACAAGTAGGCCAAATTATGACCTGGTATAAGTAGGTACAGGTCCATTGACTTTCCTTGCTTTGTGCCATTCTTCAGTTTGACCTTTGGAGTTATGGTTTATCCAAAGAGGAAACAATCCAAGACCCTGAAGTTCTATTCATCTGCAAGTCAATTTATCTATCTACTCTTATAAATGATTGCTTTGGTGCTGAAATAAAACATAAAAATCATGTTGTACATTGCAATTTCTCTCTGCTTTTAGTGGCTGTCTTTTCTGATGAGTTACCTGGAGAAGATGAATTGCTCTCCTTTCTTTCTATTTTCTTAACACTCCCCCATTTTTCCAAAGTAATTGCAGTAATACGTGCAAATCTATCCAAGAGACTTGCAATCAAGAGTGAAGTTTGCAGTTTGAGCAGCTGCTTTCCTCCTGTCTTCTTGACTGTGTTCAGGGATTTTTTTTTTTTGGTTCTACAAGAGAGAATGATTGTAGCCAGTATAGTGGTTTGTTTTTTAACAGAGCAAATAGTTGTACATAGGGCTCTCCCACATGTCAGACCCCAATGCAGGTGACATCTGTGTATGATGCAGTAAATGTTCATACAAGAGTCTAACTAGTTGCCAGTAAGAGACTAGACTGAACAGAAAAGTGGGGTCTTTGTAACTTAATTTCACAGTAGCAATTTGAAGCTTTCATCTCTTAAGCAAGTGTGGCTGGACTATGTTCTGCCTGTTTTCCATCCATGCTATTTTTGAAGCCTTTCCTGTTTAGACCTCTAAGTATTCAATTATTTGAACACCAAGAGGAAGGGAAACTGTCTTGCTGACTTTGTAGAAAGGACATTCTGCAATGTGATGAGAGATTCAGCTTCACATCTCTGCTCTCAGTCAGGCATATATCTAACCCCTTGCAGTTGGGCTTTTTCTGGCGAGCCCTCTAAAATAGCTTAGCCAGCTTCTTTACCTTTTCCCTTTCTCTCTCAAACCACATAACAAATATCTTCATTTAAATTGCTTCCCCTGCAGAACCAGAAACATGTTTTTATCGTCATTTGTTCCCTGTTCTTCAGCTCCTCTGGAACAAAAAACCAAACAAACAAACAAACAAATTTCAAATAACTGTGGCAGTTATGCAGTTATCTCCTTTTTTCTACTTTGTAAAACAGGTGCAAGAACAAGCAAAGTGGTAGTATCAGGAAAATACTGTGATTAAATAGCTGGGAGTAGAAACTGAGCTTTAATTTTTCAGCCTTGTGCTCGGAATATTTCCATGTTCATTTGCATTCTACGCAATTCTTGAAGCACATGAATTTTGTGCTGAAATGCATTTTTCTTCCTCTTTCTGTCATGCCTGCTCATAAATTCTTCAGTGGATGGAAGAATTTGGATGCATAGAGGAATATTCTGTCTTTAATATAAAGTCAGTATGTAATTGGTATGACCTCTTTTGTATGCTTTTCATTGTAACTTAAATGTAATGTTTTATGAGCAAATCATAAACCCTGAACTTACTGGGAGTATAAAAATTACATTCTTTCCTAGATCATCTCTTAGCTCCAATATCATAGAAACAAAGGAAAATATTAGATCAGTTTTGGTGGTACTAATGCAGCATGCATCTGCCCTGTTAAACTTTCACTGTAGAAGCAGCAGCAAATGCATATGGGGTGCTGTGACATGCTTCTCTGTGCTTAGCATGAAACTGAGCACAGTTAAAAATAAATAAAATTGTTAATCTGAAAGGAACAAAGTCAGATTCAATTCTGAGTTACTACATGGTTGCACCAGTGTAAATGAGGAGAGAATTTATATGAATATCTGTTGGGTTTACGCTGGCTTTTGTGAGGTCTGCAGAGTGAACATTACCACCTAGTGGTTGACAATAGTGAATGGGACAAAAGAATTGCACACTGCTACGTGTAGGCCAGATATTCAGTTTTAAAAGTTTGGCCGTCATGTGCACAGGCTTAAAGATCTGAAAGCAGAGACCTGCTGGGTTTTTCTTTGGTTTAGTCCCTAAGTAAATCACATTGTACTTGATAAATATCTTCAAAAAGAAAACACAGACCAAAGGAAAAGTAAACTTGCAGTTATAATCAGAAAATCATTTGCCTTAGATTAACTAGAATAGCATAGTTACTACTGTACAGCAGATGTGTGGTGCTGCTAAATAGGTTCTGCACTAAAGATGAAACAGCTGCAACCAGTGTTCTGTCTGGTGAGAACAGACACCACCTCTGCTGAGATGCTGGTTGAGCTTAACTTTACTAATAGTAGCACAGGAACTGAATTTGTTTTGCTTTCCTTTGCCAAAATGTTGTTTAAAAACAACAACTAGTTTTTAACTTAATATTAAATAAAATAGAATAATTTGTTCAATTTTTTAAGCAGGTTTTTATTATTTAAAAAAAAATTTCTCTAAGAAGTTTAATTCATCTTATGCTGACAGTGCGGATTTGCTACTTGATACTGCGCAATCTGACCTATCAGTTTGTTAAAAAAAAAAGAAATTGGGTCAGCTTTGAGTACCTGAAATAACTCATGTGTTTGTGGTTAAATTTAAGTTCTCCTTGTATTCCTGACATCCTGAAAAAGTGTATTAGCTTGTTGCTTTCATTTAATTTCAAAAATCAAAGCAGTTATGCGAAGGGATTTGTTTTCCTTTTGGTATTCCCTATTACCCCTTCATCTTCTGATAGGAGGAAAGAAAGCAGCATACGAAGGAAAGAGTTTTAAAGAGGAAGGATTTTTTGTGTGTGTATGAGGAAACTTTTCTTTTGCTATTAAATTATTTGAAAAATCAATCAGGAAAGTTAGATGAAAACTTTTGATTCTGAGACAGGATTTTCTCTGAGTTTAAGCTGTGATATTCACTGCAGATATTATAATTAATGTGAAAATTTTTGCACATAATTGAATTCCAGGGATTATTGGAAAAGAATTTGACTAAGATGGGCCTGAGTAGGCAGCAGCCTGAAAAGTCGATTGCATGGTGTTGTTGAAGACAAGGATCACCTACTGCAACTTTGCTCCCTGATGCTGCCACCAGATTTTGCCTACATCCCCAGAGAGTCTGGAGTCACTGGGACCTCAGTAAGTAAGCTAGTAAGGACAGCTAGTAAGTACAGGTAATTCTGGCAAGAGGACCAAGCTACAAGCTGAAGCGTAAAAGCTTTGTTTTATCAAGAGCGAATGGTGGATCAGAAACTGGGGTAAAAATATCTGTACAGACTCTTGTGTCTGTATATGTGTTCTTAAACCAGGAAGGGTAAGGCTTGAGATTGTAATTTATTCAAGACAAGAAAATGAGATAAAATATTTGTTACGAACACTGGAAAAAAAAAATCTACTTAGGAATTTATGTATTTCCATGCTTGTTAGTGTAATCTTCAGAATATCTTACTCTCAGCTTGTGGGTTTTATTTTCTGATGGACCAATTTTCAGCCTTTTGTGTACTGCAAATGCTCTAAATTGTAAATGAGACTTATCTCTTCATAGTACAAATATAACTACTTCCTCTTGAGAAGATCCTAGATCTACACGAACATCTCCAAATACACACACAAGCATAATGCAAAGGAAAAATCCCTGGAGTTTTGACAATCAGATCTGAAGCAATTGTATTCCTATGGTAAAATTAAACTTAAAGTGACTACAAATACCCAACATAAAGTGACTACAAATACCCAAATACCCAAATATACTGTTAAGTATATAAAAAAGGAGGGAATAACTTATAATTAATTACAAGTTGCTTTTTCAGAAGAGTTGATACTATATCTTGTCTTGTTAGAAAGTTAAACCTCTCTGAACTAATCTCAAATGTGCTTTGTAGGGAAAAGGAGCATACAAATGAAATACAACAGCTTGCAAATGAGGCTCTCTAGCAATCGATGTCAAGTTTGGCTTTTTAAGTGTTGATAGTTTTTTAAGGTTCCACCTGTAAAGAAAGTGTTGGCTTATAAACTCCTGAGATCATGGTCTGTTTCTGTATGAAACAGGAGAAATGAATTTGTTACCTTCAGGAAGCAACATCTCAGTGATAGTAGATGACTGAGGAAAAAAACGGGACAAAGTGAATATTTAAATTTTTTTAACCAAATTATATAGTGTTCAAATACTAATTTTCTTAATCTACCCCCCATCCCCTCATGTTGTCCACACTCCCCAACCTCCAAAGGGAAGAAACCTGCAAGAGCAATTTGGAAACTACGTATTTTTCCTTCTGCATTCAGCTGAGCCTCTGTTTAAAGTTAGAAGGCTATAAAAACATTGCTGCAAGCTAAGAGTCTTTACAAAACTCGGGTATTTTTGAAAACAATCATTTGTAGAGATAAATACCACAAAAATAAGTGTATGGCACTCTATTGATTACTGCACAAACTGTGTTCAGGGAGTCTAGAAGCTAATTTTCTATCTACAGAGCAGAAGAGAGAGAATGCTGAGAAAACCTGTTTAAAGTGCAAGTGATTTTAATCTAAGATTAAATGAACCTCTGAAGGACCCACCATTCACTCAGGCATTGACAAGATAATTCTGGGTAGCCATTTAGTATGAATCCCTAAATCTCTCTTAAAAAAAATAATTGGCAAAGCTTTAGTATTTTAACATTTCTCAGTGGCCAAGGAAAGTAGTTGCTGTAACTGCTGCAGAGACAGCTAGAAGACTATGAATAACACTTATTACTGAAGAAAAGAATTCTTGAATCTTTGAGCCAATAAGCCATTAATCAAAGAGGTCATCTGTTCTTCCTGATGGCAGATTCTTTATATAAATAGCTACAGCAAGGGCAAATAGGCAGTAGTGGCTGCAGAAAAATGCAATGTTTAAAGAGTTTAAGGTGATGGATGGTCCAGTAGCACAAGGCTTCTTGTGTTGAGATTGGCAATGTATATTAAGTATTTTCTTGTTATTAGCTGAATAATTAAGTATCTGTGATGGAAAATCTGCTTTCTTCAGCAAAGGAAAGAGTGACTAGGAAGGTGGCTTTTTATACATGAGAAAACAATGAAATTCTTTCTAATATAGATGCACCCTCACTTCAGAAGTAAATGCATCCTAACTTCACTAGACTGTACTCGGTCTATCTTTGTTGACTCCTACATGTCTTGTTTATATGCCCTATGGCTGATTAACATCCACTGTTCCTGGTTAGGTAAGCCCATGAATTCCATTAGGTAGTACCCACTGAAGAGCAGGATCTAGCTCCTAGAGATCTGTGGATCTGTACCTCGAGCTTTTGCCAATATTATTTAATTGAAAGGAAGACTGAGATAAAATTATAGCCTTTTGAATGCCAGTGTGTGCTTGCAGCTTGGTTAACCCACTTTTTTTTTTTTTTTTAATTTCAGTGAAGCATTCTTGCATAAGCAAAACACACTTGTAAAATAAATGATGCACAAGATGTATTTTATGAAACTAAATAAGGGGTAACAAATTGGACTGGATTGCTGGCCATATATAGCTTTGCTATCTGGAGTACCAAAAAGAAGTAGCAATGTATCTGAGACTGTGCCTTGCCAGAAATGGCATGAAGAGAAAGGTGAGATTGCAGATAAAACAGAAAAGCTTATCTACATAGTCAATGTTGTTCAATATTCTTGTTTTCAGAAGGACTAAAATAGAACATAATAATATTAAGCCAGATCTTGTTCATCTTTTGTTTGGAAGAATTTGTCTTGAACAAGTGACAGCTGTGGTAGTAATAAGAAGCATGTCGTGAGGCAGACCCTTTATGGTATATTACTTACCTAGGTATCAGCTCCTTACTGGTCACTGGAAAGACCTCCTCTGCTATTCCATTCCTTTACTTGGTAATTAGAAGACCACCAGATGACCCTGACTGAAATTATTGGTATGGCATAAATAAATAAGAAAAAAAAATGGGGAGAGGAGAGGGAATGTAGGGAAATACGAAGTATAGACTTCATTCTTCCTCCCATTAGTTTTTAGGCCTACTTCATTTCCTGAGGACAGGGAGTGTCACATCTATTTGCTCTCAATGGGACAAATAAATGCTTTCCTGGAGCTTTAGTGTAGCTATTGAAGAAGTCATCCACCTGATATGAGTCCCATCCTCTGCTGAGCTGCATTAGGGGACTGTATGGGCGTGTGAGTCTGTGACAGCTCAGGGTCAGTGGGGTAATTCGGGTCACAGTGATCTGGGTGAACTCATCTGGTTCTGAATGAAGTGATGTGGAGCTGTTTTGTAATCCCTTGGCACAGATTAGCAGTGGAGTGTTTAAAAGGAGTTGTGAACAGCAACTTCTAAAATTACTGCAATAGCCTCCAAAATGGTCCTCTCCAGAGCTTTAAACATTCCCTTAGAGCATCATTTTAACTAGGTCACTTCAAGTTTCTCCTCTCACTTCCTACCCTTTTTTTTAACCCTTAGCCATTATAGGAGCCAATCCGGGTTTGTAAGAATGGTATTTCCTTGAACATCACATAGCCTGGTTCAGCACTTGCCTGGTACCAATTCAGCATATTGGCACCAAGACACAGCATACAGCCATGCTTATGAAGATGAGCTTTCTAGCCTGAATGTTTTGCTTAATTAAGTCAAAGTGAAATTAAATGTGCACCGTTATCTTCTGCTGTTTGTATCTACAACAAGAAGAGAGCAGTGGAGACCTTTGTAGAGCTTGGTTAAGAATCTTTGCACATGGTAACATAAACTGTCTAAATATATGTTTAAATATTACCAAAACTGAAATTACTGTATATATTACATTTTCAATCCATCGTCAGTATTTATGTCAATATATAAAAAAAAGCCTCCATCCCTTGAAACTCTCAGCTGCTTGTCAAATTTTGAGTAGTAAACAAACAAACAAAAAGGTAGATTGTGGCAGATAGGTAAAATTAATGAAGATACCTTTATAGCAGCCCAGGTCAAAGATTGTAAGCCAGTAGTTTTACAAACCCCAGTTAAGGCTTTTGTCATACATATGGGAACTCTAGAAATTATGTTGCATGGAAGCAAACAGAATTTAGTCTGTGTTAAAGAAAAGAAATATGTAGGCCTGGAGCAGAAGGAAAATCTACCTTTAAGTAAACGCAATGGATTTTCTTCTTAATGATCTTTATAACGAGATTCTTCCATGATACTCAAGAATATTAGCAATTAGTCAAGTTACACAGAAATGTCAGTCAGCTCATTTCCTAGTTGCAGCCCATAAACTGAAGAAATAGTGCAAGGTGAGTTGCTTAGTTATGCTATTTGATAATTTCAGCACAGTGGAAACTCTGGATGAACTTCGGGTCTCTGAGAACAATGTATTTAGCTATATAAAGCCAGCTTGACTAAGTATATGTAAGCTAGAGAACCCTTGAAGAAGTGAATCTACAATGTGTGGAATAATTGTTTAATGGAGAATGTAGTGTACTTGATAGAGACTTGTATTGATTAGAGAGAGGGGGAAATTATATTTTTGTGAAAGTCACTGGTATCTTCTTGTACAGTACAATTTAGGCACCACATGGTGTGTGCTTATTTTGAACCTTCAGGAGAAGGGCAGGGCCATCAAGTCTGGGAAACTTCATATAGAATACAGGTTTAGGTAGCTCTATTTTTTTTTTTTTTGTATTTTTGGAGAATTCACATATGTTGGCCTTTTCTCACTTAAAACTGTGCTTTAGTTCCAGAACTTGAGCACACAGAACCAAGAAAGTCTTCATCTGAATCATTTTTGGGATTGATGTTTGTGTTTGTTACCAAAATCGCAAGAGATACTATTTCTTCTGTACAAAACCAACCAAATAACATTCATAAATGGTTTATTACTTATTCTTCTTTTGACTAGGGATAAGCCCACAGATGTGAAGGTGAATTACTGAATTATTCTTGCTTACATGATTTTGCAACCCTCGGGGCATTTAAGAAAGTATTAGGTTCGTCCTATCCATGTAAGTGGTGACAAGGAGCTAAGAGTACTAAGTACCTTAACTTCTTACAGAGTGTGTAGACAGACATAAACACTGAGCAGGAAGGTGGTAGGTACTTATTTTATAGCAAATTTTTTTTCAGAGTTCACAGAAAGCAACTTGAGATATGCTGATGTCAACACAATTTTAGGCGAAGGGGTAGATGACTACATCTTGACCCAATTAGCCGGAGTGTACTACCAATGATATCAACTAGGGTCTTTTTGCTTCTGAAAGTGTTTCTTCTGTGCCGCTCTGATCCAAAGATCAGAAATGTTTTTTATCCCTTTTTACTCCTGTTCCTCTTCAATGCTGGTGGACAACTCAAGTGCTAAGAGGTGGCTGGGAGAACTTGTAGGGTATTAGGAGTATCTCCTTTAAGTCTTTGGAGGAAAAGGCCTCTGATGTTTTGGTCATTAACTTGATTTTATTTGTGACTTAAGTGGGACTCAAATAACTCATCCTCCAAACAAGAAAGCTTCAAGCACAATGAAATCTCTCGTTTCTTGTACACTGTAACAGGTGCCTCTTTCCCACACACCTGCCCCTGCACTCCAAAAGTTTGTAAAACAGTCTAACCCACTGTCTAACAGGGGCGTGTAGCATTGCAGATGTGACTGAAAGGAGAATTAAATTAATTTATTGAATATGCACTTTACATTTTTAAAGGATTCATCAATAATAATACATGTCTAGGAACAAAATACCCAGCACCAAGGAAACTGGGAAAGAGGAGGAATCCTACTTAATCCAATGAGCTGTCAATAAAGTCCTCTTATCTATATTCTTGTTTAGAAGGCTTGGTGGCAGACTCTTATAGCTTGACTTGTAAGAGTTGTATGAAACTTTTTTCTATTAGATAGTAAATTTATTGGAGAGCAGTTCTATAGACACTGAGCTTGTTCAGATTTTCAGTGAATAGTTTAGGCCCAATAAAAAGGAGATGGGGAGAGAGGTGCTGAAAATTAATTAAGAAGAAAGGAAAGTGTTTTCCTGTACATGTTATGATAAGCCTTATTAATAGGATCATTTACTACCTTTTTCCCCACTGGAATCTCTTCTTACTCACTGTTCACACTGGAGAGCATTTCTTGAATGATGACGACTGCTGTCTGAAAAATAGTGCAGTGACTTATTTATCACAGCCTGTTCAAAATCTGTTTTGGAAACTTCCCCTGAAATTTACTGGCCACAGACATGAACAAAGTGGCTCCACCTCCCTGCAAGGCGAGGTGAAGAAGTACTTCTCTCTCATCTTACAGATAAGGGCCGGAAACAGAGAAAGATTGTATCAAAAGTGCTGCTAAATTTAAGTTCCTGCTTGAGAATGTACTTTTGAGTGATATTACCACAAAATAAAAGATTTAATGTTCACAACATAGCTATTACTAATTTTCAATTATGAAAATTGAAATGAGAATTTGATTTCAGGCTGAGCAACAACAACAAAAAAATAAAATTAGAGACTCTCTCAAACAAGCCTACTCTTATTGCCCTAAGTTAGCAGTCTTGAAATTTTCTTTTGCTGACTAAGAATCCTAATTTTAACTCTTAGCTCTCTGTCTAGTCTTCTCAAAAGGCTTAAGAAGGACTATATAACTAAATGTAAGCATTTGCAATGTGGACATCTACGCCTGAACTAGTAACACTGAGCTCCTTTGCGTAGTCAAAAGAAACAAATGACTAGGATGCAACCGATCTCCCACACATGGCATCTAAAATAGAGCAATAGAATTGCATTCTAGCACCTGCCTCTGAAAGAGGGGGTGAGTAATCTGCAGATGGACATCTAAATCTAGGTGAAATTAATTCCACTTTCTGTGTCTCACCAAGCTGGCTCCTTACTCAGCCACCTGTGCCATGCTTTGTCTCCTTGGCTAGCCAGAACTGGCTTTGACACCAGCATGTCTTCAGTTCTTCTTCTCCGTCTATTTGCTTTGCCGTCTCTCCTGCCCTTTGTTAAAGTAAGATATCCTCTTTTTCCATGCCTTGTGGGGGTTCAGAAGTGGCAGGCCAGTCAAGAACAGAAGATGGTATTTGTGTTCCTGCACCTCTTTCCAAATCTGTGAAGGTTATAGGGAAAATCCTGCTCATCCCTTGTATTCTGCTCACTGCACTGCAGGCCAGCGATGGGTGTAAAAAGGTCAGTCTACAGCTTCACCAAAAAGCTGGAGCTTGTCTAAGGTTGTTGATAGCTTCTGAAAATGAATTGCTTTTTTCATGTTGTCTGCTGACTATATATGACCTTAGTGTTGTGAAAGCCATTTAACTTGCCAAATTTGAACAGATGAAATTACATGTTTCCAACATCAGGGCCATGCTCCTCTCTTTCACCCATCCTTCAGTTGGCTTTAAAGGAGACATGAGAGTTTTTAAATTACAGTATATTTCATCCTTCCTAAAAGAATTGGCACTGTTTTCTTCTGATTTTCTTCCTGAAATAGCTGACTCCTTTAAAAAACAACCCCCACCACTTCTAAGGGAAAAAAACCCCACAACCTACCCAAAAAAACTTTTACTCCAAAAATTCAACTTCAGGAAGCAATATGATACACATAGCACCAGCCCCAAAGATTTGAGCTGTTGATTATAAAAGAAAGAGAAGAAACAGCCTTTAAAAATATTATGAGAGGAAAAAAAAAAGTAAGATCTCTCTACAGATGTGATTTTTTTTTTTTTTTAGTGTAGTTGTAATTCAAGGCTGAACCTGCTATCAGTTTACAATCTTATCAGTAGAAAAGCATAGACTTCAAATATCACAAAACTACCTAGTCATTTAGATTGTGCTTATGAAATAGTTGTTATGAGGAAAGAAGGCTTAATTATGACATACTCGATAAGGAATAGTGAGGAATGCTGAAGTTCAGTGCCCTCTTCTATAAGCAAATTTGAACTGCTGTTTTCAACCTCCAAAGAAAATTCCCTAGCCCCTTTTATATAAGATATTATGGTATTCATTGTTCTGACATTTCTAATTGAAACCAGTTTACTTTCTCCTAATTTAGCATCCTTTTCCATTCAGCATAGTTACTAGGGTGAAAAGGAAGTTTCTACTGCCTACCACTTTATTTTTTCTTCATTTTGTTTCAGATGGCTGAAAAAGAAATGCTTTTAAGTCAGGCAAAAATACATATAAAATCATCTGTAGAATGAGGTAATATGAAGGTAATGGAAAGACATCTTCCATTAATTCTTTAGAAAGTTTGAATGATAAATGTTCTACTGCAACCTTGCATGCTATAATCCTGAAGATATTTTTATAAGTAAATTGAACTGTGATAAATGCCTAATTATCACCTTTTGATGGTAACAATTAACCTTTGTGAAGCCTTCTGTTAATACGACGCATTTGAAAAACAATTATCTATATTAAAAAAATGTTAATTTTTTTAATTCCAACTGCCCACTAAAAATGTATCTTTGCATTAAAATTGTAGAATATAATTTGTTCAAAGAAAGTTAATCAATTCTACTGTTTAATAAGAAGCTAAAATATAGGCCAGAGGAATCTTTGTATTTCTCATGCCAACTTTTTGATTTTTCATTTATGTGGGTTTTTTGCTAGGATTAGAATAATGTTTGCTTTTTTCATGCATATGTTGTTCACTACTCTAAAGCATTAACACAAGAATATAGTTTTCCAAAGAGCAGAATGCTTTTAATTGCTCCAATAGGGCTTCTATACAAATGTTTCGGTTTGTTTGGGAATGGCATTTTTTTTACATTCATTCTCTCTTTAAAGGGTAGGGGTTCCAATGCCTTAAATAATCAGTTGCAAAGTGAGAATTATCCTATGCTAGTGCATCATTAACCTCATCTACAAATAGATTGATAAATATGATTTTATTTACCCAGTGACATATGCCAACTCTGCATAATTCTATAGTAACCCTGGCATATTACACTTCGGAAGCACGTTACACTGAATTAGTGCCTGTAAAGTATCTTATACCTACCTTATACATCAGTCATCTACAGGACAAGAATAAATAATTAATTTGTAATTATTCCTCTTCTTTGGGATATCTTTTTCAAATTATGTACTACTGCATATTGTTCAGCTGTCATACCTCTGGGACAAATGACAATTTATTTATAGAGAAGGAAAGAAAAAAGCCAATGAAAGATGTTTCATGAAGCAGAGACTTCAAGATAAGGAGATTCTCTGTGGATTGCACATCAGAGGTACAACATGTTGTGGAATACTACGTTGAACAGTTTCTAACATACTGTTCATTCAGCAGGAAATGAAGGTGTGGAAGTATGGAGTGAGACAATGATCCTTAAGGCCTGACTGAAAAGCCTTCCACCACAGTCACATGCCTGCAACACAGGAGCTCTCTTAGTCAATTCTGCAGACCTAAAGCCTTTACTCAGAGACTTGAGTTCTGTACCTGGGCCTCAGGAGGCACTTTCTAGGGTCCACTAATAAGTGCCTCAGGTGATCCTACAAATTTTGAGGTATACTTTTTTGTTACTTTGTAATATAATATGAGCAGAAGGTATAAATTTTATTTCTTGCAACCTGTAATATCTCTAGCTGTAAGAGCACAGCGTGCTACTTGCAAGTCTTGACTTCTAATAATGACTGTACCTTCACTTTATGCTGGATAATACACATCTTTCAGTAATTTTCTTATGATGACACCTCTTTTTTATGTAGTGTGAAAACAGTCTACACTAAGGATAGTTATCTCAAAGTGTTTCTTAAATTTTTGCTTAGGTCAATAAAATATCTTAGGATGTTACTAATCAGCAGTTGCTTGTGTGAACTTGGTGGAATCCTATTGTTTTAGCAACAGAGTAACAGAAAATAAATTCAGCTTCTTCCTCTCAAGTGAAGGGGAAGTAGACCTTTTTGTTTATGTGTTTTTTCTAATCTGAAAATTTCAGTGTGGTGGAAGGAAATATGTGAATTTAGTGTTTTGATGGAAACTGGAAAAGCTTTGCAAGAACTGAGTATGCGTGTATGTGGGACACACCCCTTTCCTGTAACATCCATCAACTAGTTCTAGTTGTAGTAACTGTACCTTTCTCTAGGAATGAGGAAGACCATAGAGTAGAGAGCACACTCTGATTCAAGGGTTACATCCACACATATGAATGTCTGTCTTGAAATTCTGTTTGAAACTACGAAGTCTAGAAAGCAGCAAGAGGGCTCTGAGGGGCCAGGCAGGGAGTGGCAGTGACCCCAGTGCTAGTTTTGGTGCCTCACTGATGGGCTCCACAGTGCCTGAGAGAGAAAGGCAGAGCTGGGTGTTGTCATTGACAGCTCAGGTATGGTGAGGATACGAACCAAGGCCAGGGCCCACCCACAGGGGTCAACAGGAGCAAGTGGAGCCAGATCCAAGGACAGAGCTGGAGACAAGGCTGCAGTGTGTATCTGAGGTTTGTCCAGGAGGCAGGGTTGGAGACCACTATGGCATTGCTAAGGTGGGGACTAATGGCCTCTGGCAAAGCTGAAATGGAGTCTTTGGGCCTGTGGGTGGGGTCAGGGGAGGCTGGGGAGGGCCAGTAAGGCCTATTACAGCTCTCAGGGGCCTGAGGCTGGATTTCTTCACCTTGGAGAAGAAAAGATTCAGAGAGGTAATTGCTGTCTTCAAGTACCTGAGGGGCATTAGCGAGAAGATAAAGTCAGGCTCCACTCTGCAGTGCACAGTCAGAGGACAAGGGGCAACAGTCCTAAGTTGTGAAAAGAGACATTCCAATGGGAATTAAGAGGAGAATGGGGCGGGGGCTGGGGGGCAGAATTCGCTGTGAGAGAGGTCTAACGCTGCAGCAGATGCCCGAGGAGGATGTCTTGAAAACTTGACTGGATGAAGCTCTGACCAACTTGGTATGACTTTGAAGATATCCCTGATATGAGCAGAAGATTGGACTGGATGATCTCCAGAGGCCTTTCCATCCAAATGATCTGTGGTTCTGAAAAAGCATCTCAAATATCTGCACGTGTGGTTGGTTTCCCTGGAGTGGGGGCAAAGCGTATATAAATCAGCATGTTCTTTCTTTAAAAGTTTAAGAGGGGAAAAAAAAAAGATAGTTTAGAAAGCTCTCATTTCATCCTGATGGGAAGTAAAATCATGCTTGAAAACAGACTTATAGATTCAGAAAACTGTTTCCTGCTATACTTTAGCAGCCAGAGAAACTACTGTAATCTCAACTTGTTGCCATCTACCAAATGCAAGCAGTCTTCTGACTCACCTTTTCAGTGATCGGTGCTGTTCAGTGTAGCGATATGAGCAAATAACTTGCTCAGGTCTCCAGTTTTAACTTATTTCTCAATGTCCCTATTCAGCCATCTTCTTCAGTACTGGTTATTCTATTTCTTCCCAAATCCCTTAGCAAAAACTCAAAGAAAGTAATCTTGCTCAGTATGGCTCATTGCCACCCATCGTTATGCCTAGGATTAGTAGCATTTGTGATAACTGGAATAAATCGGACCATTTTGTGTTACCATGGCAGCCAAATTGAAAGTAGCAATTTTTTTTCCCTAGGTTGGCTGCAGATACTGTTGGAGGTAGAAGATATAAACTAATACTGGTTTATAATTTTTGACTGTGTTACACCACAATACCTTTTCCTAAATTTCTCATTCTCCGTGATAAGTACCTATGGTGTAGGAGTTTCTTGTTAAAGAATAACAAGAGACAGAAGAACTCCCTATTTGAGTGTATCAGTGATTAAATGAATCTGACATTTTATCTTGAATTATGGTAAATTTCAAATACTGTAGTGAAGAACTCTTATAAAGCATATAATTGGAGATTGCCAAAGAAAACTTCCTTCCTTATACTGCTGTAAAAAAAAAAATAATCTGGTTATGCTCTAAATTAAAAAAAAAAACAGAATTCAAGATTATAAGAAAGCTGTATTTTCTGTTCTCTATGGACAGAACATTTCTGAAAAGATTTAAAATAAGTCCTATAGAATCTTGTAGGGACAAGTATAATCTGCCTGTTGTATTCAGTTTCTAGCCCTCCGACACAATTTCCACTGAAGTATCTCTTAGCTCATGCTGTAGTAACTGTGTTCAAGTATTCAGAGACCTGAAAAGTCTACCCTTTCTGCAACTAAAAATGTGAAGTACTTTCCTTGTGTATTCAACTGAACTAAAAAAAGTTATGTAATTTTAAAGAGATGTTTGTAAGGTGGTCTCTTGGAAGTATAACAGAAGGAATGGTAAAAAAAAACCAAAACAAAGGTTATGGTAATAACTTGATAATTGGAGTCTTTCTGTCATTTTTAATAACTTAGGTAAAGAGTCTGATCTCAAATAAGAGCTCCAGGTTTGGAAACACTGAGAACTTAGATATTCATATAATTTTACTTAAATGTGTTCTCAGTATAACAGATTTGGTAATTGTATGTGCTAAAGAAATAACATCAACTCCAGCAGTGGGAAGGTAATGTTTTAATGTGCATATGGGGAAAAGAGACAGTGAATTCACTACAGTGTAGTCTGTCTGCGGCTCTGGATTCCTCTCTCTTCTGTAAGCAATGTGTTTGATGGGGAACTGTGGCCGTAGATACAACTCGCTGATACAACGCTTAACCAGAGATGAAATGGAAACCTTAAACTCTGACGTTAGTGTATGTTCCACACATCCTATTCTGTGGTGGCTGTTGTTCTATACATTAGTTCCTAAAAATCTATTGTTTGATAGAAATAGTTCAATGTTTTACAGACATTCAGCACTAGTAAAGCAAAAAACTTGAGGTATTTTGTCTTTCAGAATCAGATAATTTCTATGGGGCATGTAAGCCTTAGTTGGATCCTCATGGTCACTGTATACATCCCTGCCAACATCTCAGTATGAAGCAGCAGTGCACATTTGATGTGGATCTTCTGATTTTCCCTACCCTACTGCACTTTGGTTCACATTGAACTGCTTCCTTCTGGATGAAACTGAATTGGATGATCTGCTTCTGAACTGCATCTAATGCACTGCAGACGTTAATGTGTACAGAAATATCTAATCAGGATAGTGAGTCCCACCCCACCCCCACAGCACATACTGAGATGGTGGGCACTGATAGAAAGCTCTTGGGATTATCTAGGGCTTGTGCAATGCTAACTCATCCTTTGCGCCATATGAAGAGTCAGGTAGGATCTGCACTTTGGGGTCTTCTGCTTGCCTCTCAATTCCTTGCTGGCCTCCACACAAGTTATGGGTCAGTTTGGCTTCCTCAGGAACATAGTGGGGTGTTTTGTTTGGTTGTGCTATTTTGCTGACCCATTTCTGTTTGACTGTGAGGGTTCCTTTCCCACACTGATTTTTGGCCTAAGTCTAAAGCCACGTGTCTTCTCAGCTTAAGTGTTCTCTGAGGTAGGTGGTTAGCAGCTTCAACTGCAAGGTGTTTATTAGCGGCCTGTCAGGAGGGTGTTAAGGCACAGTCCCACTCTGAAGATTTGCCTTTAGAACAGAATCAGCCACTTGTTGTTTATTATGAGATGTTTGCTGCAATGCAAGAGATATAAATGTAAAATCATGTTTTCTTGCCCAGTACTGCCTGCTCCTTGACATTCTGCATTTTCCTAGTCTACAATAATGACATGGTTATCACTTGACCTGGATATGTGTGTCTTCGTATTAATATTCCTCGTATATTAAGCTCCAACTTAACATACACACTTAACATACCCACATAAATATATATATATAGTTTTGCTCCTTTTTTCCTGCCCAAAGGATTGTTTCAGAGTCTCATTATTCAGATCAATGGGATTTAATTTCTGATCTAAACTTTATCTCGCCAAATCTGTGTGTCTGCCTTTCATCCTAGTCCTCTTCCTTGGGCAGTACTAGTTTTTCTCTGTTGTATTTGCTAGCTGAAAGTCTACCTGTTCTGACTTATCTTGGCTAATCAGAGAATCATTGCAGTGGAAAGGCATCTCTGGAGATTATCTGGCCCAACTCTCTGCTCAAAGCAGGGTCAACTAGCACAAGTTGCTAGTTGAGAGCTCCTTCACTTGGGTGACACAGAGCCTGTTCAATCACTTAGTAGACTCAGCTCCTTTTCCTCAATTGTTTTCAGACAGTAAAATCTCCTTTTAAGTTAGGCATTTTCATCAGTCCCTGGGTGCACGTATCTAAGAATCGGTAGCACTCAGTTTCATAATGTTTTTCTCTCTCTTATCCAGCCTTCTAGTGGAGTTCCTCCTAACACAGAATTCTTCTTCCTGAAGAAAAATCAATAAGATTCTGCTTCTTGGAGGAGAACAAGGGATGAGCACGATGGTGGAACTAGACAGAAGGGAAGCTGGGAAATGAGTGTGGAAGAGGCAGGAGAGGAGATGCTTGCAGGTAAGGTGGATATTAAATGTGGCTTGTATTTCTATGGTGAATTTCTAATGGTCTCCCTGCTCATTAGAGTTATGCACCTCTGATCAAGCCTTTGATGTATGACGATGGGTCTCTGGTGTTAACAGTGTTGCTTAGGTGTATGCGTAATCCTAAACACATTTTTTTTATCTGCGTCAAAGTTACTGGTGTAAACAAGTGAGGTCCTGCAGCTGGCTGTCTGGCCCTGGATGAACTGCATTAGTGACCCTCCTCGTACCTGATGGCTTGTCTTTCAATGCTACTGTAATCATAAACAGTGGTGTAAGGAGATCCTCATGCTTGCATGAGCTCTGCTGTAGTCATTGTAATGACATTTTTCCATCATCATAACTGTTTCAAAAATAATCACAAAATCTTTTTCTTGTTATTCAGTCAGTTTCACCTGATTATATTTGTACAAGATAATTATATCTCCCTCTTTCATCATGTATGCTCTAGTATTATATTGATGGAGCTCAAGATGTTTAGGTTTGAACAGAAGACAAAAAAAAAAATAAAAGCTGACTGATAGGGTAAAAAAAAGCCTTCTTCCCTCAAGCCTGCCCCATATTACTATGTAAAAAACATTGGTTGTTCTTGCCAGCTCTTTGGTCTTGAATTCATAGTTTTTCCCTCTATCTCTAATCATCAGTGTTCTTGGGTTTTGTTTCCCCCTCCTCCTTTAATATTACTTTTTTTTTTTAAAACATTTATCCTTGTGTTTGTATGAGGATGCTGGGAAACACTCAAGTAGTTTAAGGTCCTCTGGGAACTTTTTAACATTGAAAGTCCTCCTTTTCCAAGGCTTAGCTGAAATCTTCCTGTCTGAGCTGCAGCTTCCTTATACAGTTACATTTTTTCCTAGGTTGTCTGGCAGACACTGGCCAGTAAATGTATGATCTCTTGCCTTCTGTGATGCAAATTAACTTTTCTACTTGTCTTACTAGTAAATATTTTCTCCAAGAGAGCTACAGTTGTTAGGGTAGAGAGAGTCTGTTGTATTTTGAACAGGTTTTGCATTAAGTGTTTTAATAGGCTTGGTGTTCCTTTGTTTAAGTCAAATAAATGCCTCTGCAGTGGGTTTGGATGGCAGATCTTGCCTGGAAGTAATAATGCCTCTGCAGTGGGTTTGGATGGCAGATCTTGCCTGGAAACTGTTGCTAAGTAAAATTTGCTTTTGTTGCTGAATGATTTTGGTTGGAGCATCTATCAGTAAGAAAATGTGAAGCAGAATCATAGATGTGGAGGCAAGCAAGCTGGGAATGGCAGGCAGTGAGTAGTATGGACTTGTGTGAAGAACAACTTATATTTATGGAATAAGCTCAAGGCTAGCTTCATCATAAAACTACATAGTTTCATAATTCATTTCTTTTTAATTTTTTTTTTTTCTGAAGGGGCTCCAACTGGCTGCTTGCAGTTTTTGCTGTTTATGTGGTGGTTTTGGGTGTCGTTTTCTTTGTTGGTGGTTTTGGTTTGTTTTTTAGTAATCCTTCCCTACCAACTATCTTAATCAAGGTCAAGTCTATTTTGCTTTTCAAAGTAAACATTCTGTTAATTTGACAGGAAATTGTCAGCCACGGGTGTCCGTGGATTTCTGAATAAAAGGCACAAGATAAAACTATACATTACACATAAATAACTGTCATATCATAACAGGGTAGAAGGATAACAGACATACTGGCATGAAAGCATGATACAAAGATGTATCATCTGTAGGTGATTGTGTCAGCTAATGAGAGAAAGACAGCATGGAGTGAACCCAGAGGCATTTGTTACAAGGTTTAGCGCTGAAAAAGAAGAATTTATCAGACTGCCAAGGACAGAAAATCACTTGAACAGCCCAAAGTAGCAGTGAACAATTGTATTATAGGTGACTTGTTCCAGAGGGTCAATTTTAGGGAGCTTCTGAGGTGGCTGTCTTGACAATACTCAGTACTCCAACTTTCTCATCTGTAAACTTTGTTATACGGAAAACGTAATCTAATTAGATTTCCTGTCAAGTGTGTGCCAGCTCTGCTTGCCTAACTTCTAACTGATCCTGAAGACCACCAGGTGAGAAAATATGTAACTGCCTGCCCTCAAAAGACACCATCTGCTTGCGTATAAAGAATTCATGCACATTCCCAAGGAGGCTTTCCTGAACATTTCTACTTCTCCTTTACTGTGCTAGCTTCACAGTAGTTACGGCAGTTCTGGGACTATGGTAGCCCACTTCAGGATGGATTGCAAAGTCATGCTCATCCCCTTTGCTCAGAATGAGGGAAAGCAGAGTCTGGCTTCCCCCTCTGCCACAGTTGGGTAACCTGCAACTACCACCTGTCTTTTCCTGACCCATCTTCTCCTTTATTGCTGTTTCTTAGATATTTGGAGATAGTGCTATTGATACCAAGGTTTGTGTCCAGCGGGAGTGTATGAGCCTGGGGATTCAGTGGTATTGTCCTATTTGTCTTTCAACTTATCAAGATGTTAATTTGGCCATTTGAAGACTAGTTCTCTTCAGAATTCCTTTTTTTAATGCCATCTTGTATCTGAGATGGGCCATTCTTGCTCAGATTTGAGTGGTTTAAGTCATTGGGACTTTGGATGTGAATGGAGATTATCAGGATTTAGACCATGCAGAAGCATCAGGACTGTGCTGATGTTTTCTTTCATGACAGTGAAGACTAAAATGACATAATATGATCCTCTCCTTCTGAGTAAACACATGATTCCATAATACGCAATCTCTTCATCTGTGACAGAGGGTAACTCATAATGTTTATCCATTGTTGGTCTTTTGGGGATCCTTAAGAGAGAATTTTTTTCACTCATGATGTTAGAAATATTTAAGTAGGCCCTGTGTGACTAAAGGTTGCAGGTTTTATCTGTCTTTTTCTCTCCAAAACAAATCAATAGTGTGGTGCTGTTGATTTTATGTAAGAGGACAATAGACTTGAATGGGGAGAACTTTTTTTCAGCTGGTCTAGTGCTCCACAAGGCCTTTGAATGACAAGAAAGAGATTTGTTCACACATTACAGATAGTTATTTTTCTGTACACTGACATCAGTGGGAGAAGTTGCCTTCTTTTTCCAATCATTCCTTAAAAACAGGTGATGACTCCTTGTGTTGTCCGTATGTATCTTTTGGCCTTTAAACATCTTTCGGAAATAGGCTTATAAACTTTTTGATATAGCTCAGCTTATCTGTTTCCAACCTTGGGACATTCATGGATCTCCTGCCACAGGTTTAAGTTGTATTGCTTACATGTGACAGAGAAATAAAGCTTGTTAAGATAGCATTTATGTGTTCATATGCAGGCTGTGCAGACCGACGCAGTCACATTTCTAGCAAGTCAAGGAAATACTCAACCCATAGATTTGTTTTTTAAGATGTTGTTAGGAACAGACAGAACATAGCCTGTTGGTTTGTTTTTGCTTTTTGTTGGTTTTTTTTTCCTAGCAAAACTAGACCTTCAAATGCAGAGTCCTCTGTGTACGTGTGTGAGTGAAAGGAGTTTCTCCTGCGTGACCAACTGAAATAGGCTACAATCTCTTTTAGGGATGCAACACATTATTAGCCCGTCCATCCTTCTTTCTTCTGCTTTCCATTCTTCATCTTCTCCAGTGGTTCCCCAGACACATTGTATGTTTGCAGTCCTTTCTCTTTCCTAGCTTTCTGGAATGTCAAAGGGCCCTACTGAATTACCAAGGAAACAGGTTTTTCATTGCAGGTGACTCTGTGCTTGCTTAGGAGCATGTTTCATATGGAGGTTTAAGGACAATGCCTCAACACCACAGAGAGTAGAAGACTGTGCAGCAATAGAAGACATGGAAGTACAGTGTGTCTCACAAAACCATCTGTGGGCACAAAGCTCAGCAACTTTTCTTATAAGACTAAAAAATCCTTAGCTATAGCAAGTAGCAGCCTTCCAAGCTGCACAGCATAGTTATTTTCATCCTTCTCAGTCTTCCTCTCCCCCACCCCAGCACATGATATGTTGTATTTGACACTTATGAGGGAGAAGATACTCAGCAGTGTCTCACATTTTTTTCTATTCAGAGTATTTAAGTCCTGAACAATGTTCTCTAGAATATTCTCATTAAAATAGAATATTATTTAAATGCAGAGAAGTATGTGTGTTGGTTTTGTTTAGTGAGGAGGGGCTACAGTGGCAGCTTCTGCAAGAAGCTGCTAGGAGTTTCCCCTTTGTCCGGTGGACTCAGCTGGGCCTAGGGCAGACCTGCCACTGGCCATGGCTGGACCAACTGGCAGCAGAATGTTCCCTGATAACACCTCTGTGATAACGTATTTAAGAAGGCGAGGGCAAGAGAGAAGAAGATGTGAAGAAGCTGGAGCAGGGGCAGAGAGGGGGAGGCACGAGCCTTGTGGGCCTTGCAGGCCTCACCCTCTGGCCTCCCGCCGGGCAGCTGACTGGGCCCGACTCGGCCCAGCCCGGCTGAGAGAAGCAGAGAGGAGATGTGAAGAGAACCCGAGAGGCATCTGCCTGAGCCGGTTGTGAAGAATTTCTTGTGAGAGGAAGAGCTGCAGACACCAAGGTCAGTGAAGAAGGAGGGGGAGGAGTAATGCGGCTCCTGGCAGAGATTCCCCTGCAGCCTGTGGTGCAGCCCATGGTGAGGCAGGCTGTCCCCCTGCAGCCCATGGAGGTCCACGGAGGAGCAGAGATCCACCTGCAGCCCATGGAGGAACCCCATGCCGGGGCAGGCGGATGCCTGAAGGAGGCTGTGGCCTGTGGAGGGCCCACGTTGGGGCAGCCAGTTCCAGAGGGACTGCAGCCTATGTTAAAATGACCTGCACTGGAGCAGTTCCTGAAG
>JAAGAY010005677.1:0-25731 GCA_011801015.1 Ardeotis arabs
TTTTTTTTTTTTTTTTATTTAGCAGTAAGAATACAGCCTTATTGTCTTCCCTGTAGCCTGAAGCTAAACACTGCAGAAAAAAAATTGGTCACTACTCGGTTTTAGTGTAGAAGCTGAGCAACACAAAACCAAGCAAGGAATACTGCATAATATCATACAGTGTGTGAATAATATATGCTAATTGCTGTTTGACATAGTTAGAAGACTTACTTCTACACTTTTGAAGGTCAAACATTACATTTCCTTTTCTTTGAGCAAAAGAGACTGAAGAACATGGCTTTATGAAGGCAATGCAGAAAACATTGAAGTGACTAAATAGAAAAGGAAGAGGTCTAGGAAGTTTGTGTTAACTATCAGCACTTCAGATCTGAAAATCAGAATCCCAAGAAATAAGATTCCAGACTCTCAGAATTATTATTTAAGTTCACTTTTATTTATCAAATAATATATATCAATAAACCTTGTCTTGCTGCCTAAAATAATCCGTTCCGAAATAGAGGTGTTTGATATATCCATGTTTGGGAAAAACAATGTCTCTATTATTGCTTTCATAAGCACACGAGATAATGGTAGTGATAGCACCTAAATCTTTCTTTGAAGAAGGCCAAATAAGACCACCTTTGTGCTAATCCACTAATTTGAATTCATTGGTCTTTTAAGTATTTACTCATTCCCAGGCTGTTAAAACATAGTTTTATCAAGATTTCAGAATGACAGATTTTTTTCTTTTTTTTTTTTTCCCAAGGCAAGGAATTAAATTATATCTACTTTATTGTGATTATTTTGTAATCACTAATAACTTTGCAAAAAATATTCTCTAGGGAAACCTGAAATCATCCTTGCAAAAAACAAATCACCTGAGAGATGATGGGATAGATGTGATATACAGTATATATTTCAGAGCACCTCTGTGCTAGTCAAACTTTCTGTTTTGAATACTGCACATAAAATGAAATAATACACAATAATATGCAATATTGATAGGTTTTGCTCTCTGTATTACAATACAGTTTTACCAGATCTAAGTTCATATAACAGACTTGCTGTAGTACACAGCCAGTGCTTAGTGTAAGGTATTTCTATTCTGCTAACTTTGCACGTCAGCACACACTAACATGGATATTCAGATATGTTACATTACACAGTCATCATGATGTCAGCAATGTAGATGTTAATATTTTTAGTTCTCCTTAATCTTGCTAGTGTTACAAGTGTCACTTAAAAATATTCCTAAAAAGACATATCATTTTAAAGTGTTTAAATTAGTAAGTTACTGATTGTTCTCGTAACTCATGTTCAGTATTTGTGCAATATATGAAATGTTTATGCAAACTGATGGAGCTAAAATATATATTTAGTAATGAAAAATTAAGATAAAATAGTAATAATATTTGAGACAAGATACAAGAACAGATACAGCTGTAATGGATAAGAGCAAAATAGAAATAAACTTTAACTATAAATTATAAATAACTTATACGGTAAGTGATCACTTATACCAATTTTGAAAATGACCAAGCAGTACATATTCAGGTCTAAAAAATAAAAATCCACAAAAGTTAGAACTTGGTCAGTTCACTTCCAATTCAAAACTGTCTAGTTCATGTATTGTGGGGTTAGGAAGCAAACAAAACCACGAAAATTAATGTGTAAAGTGACATGATTTTTGTGGAATAAAATCTGAGCAAGAGAACTATATTACATTTAGTCACGTGACATATTAAAAAGGTAATTTTGCCCCCATATATCATATAATATTCCTCAGAGTAATTTTTATCAAAACAGAGATTTGAGGATATATTGTATACCAATTGGGACAGTATTTCTACTTTATTTGATAGCTTTGTGAATTATCATTCACAAAAATCTTGGCTTCCTCTAAGAAGTAATACAAAGAACAAAGAGACTACAGCTGACAAATACGGTATTTAACTTGAAATGAATATGACTCCGAAAAATGGAAAAATTCTCATTGGATTCAGTGATGTCAAATTTTTATTTTGAGAGCTTGACACTCAGGCAATTTCAGTTCTCAATTCTGAGTAACAATGATTGCAGATTGAAGCTCTTAGTCAATATTGTTCGTATGCAGTATATGATCCATAGATGTCCTAAAGATCTGGGACATGGCTGGAATTATATGTCAGAGCCCCAAAAAACAGGAGAGTAAATCCTGAAACTATTAGTATTTTGTATCTGTCTTGCAATTAAGAATATTATAATGTAAATGTAAATAATTTTTTCATGTTATTATTTTCCAAATAGAAAAGGCTTTGGAAAAAAAAAGGCTTAAAATACTCTTCTTGTATGAACACACACTCTCCTACAAGACATATTTAAATCTGCAATATATCTATATTATAAATCCCATTCAAGTTATGTAATATTTTGAATTCTAGTTATCAAGGGTTTGGGTTTTTTTCTAAGTTACACATCAAATTCTTATTCTCCAGCTGGCCTCCACAAACATGTCTTTGCTCCTACCTTGAGTTTCATGGGTTTCTTCAGGATTCCATACAAAAACTACTTACTCTTCACTACCTACTAGTTTCAGTCAGAGTAGCAAGAATACTTTCTATAAGTTTGATAAGCATATGTAGAAGACGCTCTCTACAAAAGAGCACTTTAAAGGTTTAAATTTGTCCTCTGCTACTTCTTTGTTTCCCTCCCTAAATTCAGTTGTATCTGACCTATTCTCTAGACTCCATTGAAAAGTCTAAATATCAAGAAATCAGTTTTCAAGAAGATAGAAATAATCTTTCCATCTCCTCAACAGAATCTTGAATTGCTAAGCCACTAAGAATAATGTAATAGGATCTTCACTATAGATCTGCCTTCACTAAAAAAAAAAAAAAAAAAATAAATTGAAACCCCTCTGTTTTCTGGTTCCACCCCTATATGTGCAATATTCCAGACAGTAGGTTCTCAGTTTTCCTGTTCACAGATAAGAATGTGTATGCCAATCACTTCTGATCATTTAAGTTTGCTGGATATGTACATCTTCCTTGTGGGGGGCTGTGACACAGTAGTCTCCCTATAACAAGTGTTTGCTTACACCAATTCAAGCAACATTAGAAAAAGTATTCCAAAGCAACAAAATCATTCACATTCATATTTGGTTTCATCAAATTATTTGCATTACTAGTAGGTGGTTAAATAAGGTGTGTGGGGAGTTTGAGGGTGGTGATCCACTGGAACAAGTTGCCCAGAGAAGCTGCGGATGCCCCATCCCTGGAAGTGGTCAAGGCCAGGCTGGATGGGGCTTTCAGCAACTTGATCGAGTGGAAGGTATTCCTGCGCATGGCAGTGGCGTTGGACTAGATGATCTTTAAGGTCCCTTCCAACCCAAAATCTTCCATGATTCTATGAAAAAGAACACAGCTAATTTAAGATCTTTCAAGAATAGATTCTGGGGACCAATAAGCATGTCTTCTGTGCCTCAGAGAAAATGTCTTTTCATAATGCCTACTGTAACTATTTGTGCTGCTGCTCAATTAACAAACCACACAATATTTTTAATACAGAGCCTGCAAATCAAATTACCCGTTTTCCTTGTATTTATTTTCCTTAGTATGTAATCGTGGTCATCTATGAGGATTTGCCTGTTATGACCACTCCACTGTTTGGCCATTATCTGCAACTGTCAGCCTTGTGATAATAGATGAATCTACTGGGGCAGTCTGCTTCTCTCTGAAAACTAACACATGGGCACTTTATTTACAAAAGCTAACTTTGCTCTGAGTCAGGCCAACCTCTCCAGGCCCTCCCTGCAGTCAGCAGAGACAGATAGGTTCCTCCAAAGAAGAAAGTTAGTTTCACATATCCAGCCTTTCTGAATAGCTTCTATTTCTTTCCATTGCTAGTCAGGAATACAATATATAATCTACAGTTTAAAGTACAGATAGATCAGCATTTAACATTGCACTTTTCTATTTGTCAATGTAGTTCTTTGCTTGTTCTTGTTAATCCAAAATACAGTCACCTAAAAAGATTCAGGTACATTTGCGTATGTCTTGTTTCTTTTCATTCCTGTGGTGCTCACTTACTCAAGCTAATTTGACTGAGAAGTATACTTGCTTTGCTGATCAAATCACAACACACACAGATGGACAATTTCTGAGAAAATGACAAGGATGAGATGGAAAATTCAGAGTACTAAACTGATAACAAGAGGGACAAATCACAACACAAGTACAACAGTAGGAGAAAAACCATCCTCAGAAGAAACTACAGAAATATCTCTCAACCACAGTAATTTCAGGAACTTCCTCTACAATCACAAGGTTTGTAGACAAACACATTTCAAAACACATTTCTACCACTTTCTTGCATAATACCTCCCATAGTGGGAAAATTAGATTTATTAAATATGTAGCTTAAGACTATGCCATCCTGGATAGAGAAGTCAAAAAACTTTCTCTTCTCTGTAACTACCCTTCTGCAAATTTTCTTTGGTTGAGGAGGAAAAGTTAATTCTTAAAATATATTTAACTTCATTTGCTGATATTTGTTTAAGAAATCTTCTTTCTTACATCTAGCCACTGGCAATAATAGTAAAACAGTAAAACTGAAAGAATTTTTTATCCCCAGACTTGGCTCAAAAAATAAAAACAGGAGTCAAGTCTTCTGTAAGGCTGACATAAAGCACAATGGGATTAGGAAATGAATGAAACATAGGGAAAAATGTTAGAAGAAAAAGAGAGGGTTGACAAACAGGCACAAAGGTGAGGTTTACTGAAGGAGAAAATTCTTTGAACAATAATTTCCATTTTATAGAACCATTTTCATTCCTCAGTTATCTGTTAGAATTTCTGTTTGGTTTATTCTACTCTGTTAATTACAGAAATATTTTGAATATTTATGTGTAATTAGAATTTCTGCACACTTAAATTATATCAAGCAATAAATTGATGACCATTGTTTGTACTACCCTATACTTTAATATACTCATAATAGAAATATTTCGAGTTTTATATAATACAAAACTACATCTACATTTAATTCCAAATCACAATCCCTAGCTCAGTTCAATGCCACATCGTTGGTATGTAGTTGTACTACTGTAGAGCTTAAGAATCCTAGTCAGGGACCTTGGATCTTGAACTCGTCATTGATAGCATCTTACAAATACCTCAGAAATGCATCTGCTTCTGCCTCAGACAACCTGAATGTTAAGTAAGAAACAAGAAACAACATTTGTTGGGAGTGAAAAAAAAATATAGCATTACTGTTGCCACTATAGGAAATTGCTTAAAATATCAATATCTTAACCAACATTCAGCATTATGGAAGTAGAAAAGGCACCTTACGGTGACACATGTGGTACCGTACCATTTGACAACCTCTGCTCTGTATATTGGCCAAAGGCCTTTCCTATTTAATTCAGCTGTAAATTAATTTCTGATCACTGGAATGGAGAATCAAAGGCAGACAGTAGCAACCACTGTCATGTGTTTCCCAGCCAGGGAAACTGGTATGTGTTATCTACATTAGTTGGATGAGACATTGACTTGGGTGATCTAAATCAAAACTCTAACAATAAGTACTATGAAAGATTAATCTTAGAGGAAAATTGGAACTTCAAACAATAAGGAAACTCAAAATAGTTCTCTGCCTATCTAAATATATTTTTAAAAACACATGCAAATAGAAAAGGTAGTTGAAGTAGTTACAGTAATATGTTTTAAACATAACCTTCAACCAAGTTAATTTAGCATTTACTGTAAAATAGTTGTTATGAAATTGCTATATATAGTTGTGAATTATATGTATTGTAATATGAAGGGTCCTTCAGACAGAACAAATTTATCTACAATTATGACTGCTTATCCAAGTTGAAAGACTGATCTAGTCTAGATAGCAAGTCAAGAAGAAAGCAAGCAAAAAGCAGAATGAGAACATAAGACACTTTGCGCTATATATTGTATTTGTTCTGCTTATATATCTATTTTTACAACCCACTGCTGTTAATATTTCTTTTAAACACTGCCTTCAGAATCTATAATCTTTTTCTATTTCATTTGCCATTACTGACAAACTAATGCTAAAAAATCCGCAAAACCATAGTTTTGTGTTCGTGGCTTTTTTTTTTTCTTGTCCAGCTTTCTGTCATGAGTTCTAAACAATGGATTTGCGGCAATGGTATGATTCTTAGTTTTAGAAGGGTTTTTTTGCAACATCTTACTAATAATATGTCGCTACTAATACTTAACATGCTCCCAAATTCCTTCTGTTTGATTTGGAAACTCACTATAAGACTATTAAATCTCTTGTTCTGTAAGTGTACTTTGATTTGATGTCACAGGCTCAGCTGACACTGTGTCTTTTTGAGTTAGAAATTATGAAGTAGTTTGCAGATGGAATCAAAGCCCGTTTTACCTAGTATTAAAATTATATTAACCTACAATATTAGGCTGAAAAACATAGGCTTGCTTATCTAATTTCTGCCCCCAGCATTCTTTTACTTCCTCTTGTCTGATCCCTAGAACAATTTCATGCCTGATAAATAAGCCTAGATATCTTTTCAACAAGCAAGCTTAATAATTAGATCTCATTTTAAAGCCAGTTTGTTTTTCTATAGGCTTTAAGAAACCTTTGGTATCATATTAAGTTATATTTTTTGCTGAACCAATTTTTTTTTTCAGATATGAAGATGAAGTATGAAACACAGCATGTACTGGGGTTTGTGAAAATTACTGTAGCTGAATTATTTTTTTAAACTTGGTAAGTGTCCTGGTAAAAACTACAGACATTTTCAAGTTCATTTCTGTGTAAAAATAAAATGTCACAAAAATCTGACACAGTGCATGAGAAGAAATTCAATCAATGGAAACTACTACTTTTAAATAGAATTACTCGAAAAATATTTTTGTTATGGAGGTTTTCATGCCAAAATTCTGCCAAAATTTGCCACAGAAAACATTTACTTTTCAGTGGAAAACTGAGCAGGAAATACTTTGTTATTTGAAGTTTCACCTGTGTAAAAAGAAAATGTTGATTTGGAAATTCAGTCACCATGGCTCACTGAAGTTACAGCTTCAAACACTTTTCATTTTGTTTACACCCTTCGTGAGGCACTCACTGACTAAGCAGTGATCAGTTCAGGTCTTCGATGAGGAGTATAATAGAGAATTTAATGTGAGTGAAAACTCAGGTGACAGTGGAGAATGATAGCATGAGGCATCAAAATTAAACTTGAAGAACTGCATAAAAATATTTTCTGGTGCCTACTGAGGATTTGTTTTGTTTAGTTTTCAGCCCAAGACCAGAAACAGTTTACAATGTTCTATTTTTTAAATAGAAAGTCTACACTTTTTGTAAAAAACTGTATAGTTAACAACTTGAAAAGTTTTGGTAAGATTCCTCTTTACCAAACTCTAAATTTATCGGGGAAGGAGGCAGATGAGCATTATGCAAATATTAAAGAGACAGTTATATCTTTTAAAATAAGGAAAATTGTTTATTATCTTATTGTTGTGCTGTGGCCGCTTTCACCTTGACTCTCCGTACTTAATTGCCCTTGAACGTACACATTTTCTGTGGAGTGAATACATTTTAAGTTTATTCCCAATGGCTCCCCAGGTAGTCTTTTCCAAATACTGTCTGATACATACAGTTTCATAAGCACTTGGCCAACTAATTGCAGCAAAGCTTGTTAAATAACGAAAAGATTTTTAGATATATTTTTTAGAGAAAATGAATACAGAAACTGTATGCCAGTAAGATGTCAGCCCAGCAGTGAAAACCATAATGCAGTAAAAAGAAACTGGAGTGTTATACATTTATCTGAGGTTGTGAAAAAAAAGTACAAAAAAATTGTGTTATGTTATAAAAGCAAGTAAACACTTGATTAGAAACTGTATCATAATACATAAAATGAAGCAAGAAGAGCTGGAGTTGAATGTTAGCTTTAGCACTTCTTACCTTTTCCTGAATGCTTAACTTAGCTTTCAAAGAGAAAATAACAGAGAACCTAATGTGGTGTATAAGTGTAAAGTTTTCATATAAAAACAGGTGTTATGGGTTTGTGGGTTGTTTTGTTTTGTTTTCCAAAAATGTGACTCCAAGCTGAAACAGAAATTTCTGGATTAAATGCAGACACTAGTATTCGAATGCTCTCATCATAAATATCTAATCTAGTTCACCTAATTCTCAAATAAGAAAAGTCAAAAGGATACCTCTCAGGTAGTACAATTCTGTCAAAGAAGCTGAGATTTTCACGTACTGATTGAGAAGCATTGCAATGGCCAGATGATATTATAACAAGAATATACATTTTTGTTGGTGTTTCTAAAAAGGAGGATGATGGATGTACAGTATAGAAAAGGGAATCAATAGTCCAAAGTTACAGGCCTCACAAAATCAACTTTGTTGCCTACAGTGTTCTTCAAAAACTATGAAAAAAGCAATGCCTTGAAATGAGATGAAATGATGTAACAGAATAATAACTAAAGAACCTGAAGCACTTTAATCACCTGAGTGTTTTGGTGGTTTAATCACAGTGCAATACTTACGCTCTCACTGGTATCATTCCATTACATGGGGCTTTAATCTGTTTTTCTTGAAGGCAAGAAAGAGATGCCACAAGGAAAACTGCCATCCAGATAAGGAGTTCCTTCTTTCTCCCAAGCTCCCCTCTCCCCATTACCTGTTTTGTTGTTTTTTGGTTTTTGGTTTTTTTTTTTTTATTTGATATAAAAACAGAAAGCCAGATGCAGGACCAATTTCTATGATTTTGGCAACTTCACACCAATTTTAACAGAAATAGTCTTCTCAGAATAGAAAACCTAGTTGAGCACATAAATTAAAAATATCTGCAACAAACAAACATAATCGACTTAGAATTATTAAATGAAAACATATTTCAGCTGTATGCTTAAAATAAAAAAATACACTACCTTAATAAATGTGACAAATTGAAACCATATGTCTCCTCAAACTTAGGCATATTTGTTTGCAAACATGCATAAAAAGAGAAGAATTATGCAGAAAACAAATATTTTCTCAGACTTATTTAACATGTACTCTGAAAGTAGTTCTAAATGAAGCAGGCAGTGCCAGTCCATCTGAAGAAACCACTTCTCAGTCCCACTATATACAAGCCAACTACGTGAAAAACATAGAAATGAATTACCAAGAAGAAAGGAGTAACTCTTAACTGGTAAGGTAGTAGTCAAATTTTTAACAATCTAGATTACCTGTAAGGAGTGGATACAAAGAAAGCCTTAACATCTAGAGAGGAAATGTAGATGACTTGGCTCTTTGCAAACTGAATCAGGAGCCTCGGAAGGGTGATGGGAGAGGTGCACAGGGAGCTGCCTGCAGCAAATCAATTGAAAACGAGAAGTGCAGGTGTATGTCTGAAATTCTACTCCTCCAAAGCTTAGGGGGCTTTAATCGGAATTGCAGAACGGAAGGTGCAGCTAGCTGGGGCAACTGGGGCATTGTGAACTTATGGAGATGTAATCCCACCAAACAGGGGCATGGGCTCAACTAGCGGATTCTGTGGGTAATACTTTACTAGACAAATCTATGCCAGCCTGCACCATCCTTCAAACTGTAGCTTGGTTAGGTTCAGCAAGCAATTCAGAACTCCTCCCCAAAGAAGAAATTACAGATGAAGCAAGAGTCTGTGCCTAGCAGTTACACAGTCAAACAGCAGTTGAGAACTGTGGGTTCTAGTTCCAGCTCGCACAATTGTACATGCATTTTATTTTTTAAACAAACCCATAGAATCGTTTCAGTTAGAAAAGACCTTTAAGATCACTGAGTTCAACCATTAAACAAACACTGCCAACTCCACCACTATCCCATGTCCCTAAGCACCACATCTACACATCTTTTAAATGCCTCCAGGGATGATGACTCCACCACTTCCTTGGGCAGCTTGTTCCAATGCTCAGCAACTCTTTTAGTGAAGAAGTTTTTCCTAATATTCAATCTAAAACTCCCCTGGCACAACTTGAGGCCATTTTCTCTTGTCCTATCACTTGTTACTTGGGAAAAGAGACTGATGCCCACCTTGTTACAACGTCCTTTCAGGTAGTTGTAGAGAGTGATAAGGTTTCTCCTTAGCCTCCTTTTCTCCAGGCTAAACAACCCTAGTTCCCTCAGCTGCTCCTCCTAAGACTTGTGCTCTAAACCTTTTACCAGCTTCATTGCCCTTCTTTGGATGTGCTCCAGTACCTCAATGTCTTGAATGTCCAAACCTTCCTCAAATATGGGATTTCCAAACGTAATTACTTCCCACAGGAACACAAATCCCACACAAGTATTACAGCAAAGCACAATATGAACTCTTAACGTCATGAAAACAATGCTTCAGTGACATACATACCCACACTCCTGGAACTTTGTAAAAATTCTAATTAATTGCCCAACAAAATGTTGATTGAGGCCCATAAGCCCTTTGAGGTTATACTAATTTTACAGATGTTTACACTGAAGTACAGGAAGAATTTGACATTTCCACTGTTTTACCTGTCCATGAATTTCCTGTGAATTTAGAAGTCCTAACTCTCATCACTGTATGTCATCCAATAGACAACCCTCCTTTTCTTGGGTCAACATACCGAAAAATTAAAAACTGAAAAAATAAAAAGAATATATTGGATGCAATGTACACCCTCTGACATGGGAAGCTTTTCATTTTTCTTTTATCAAGAATTCAAGATGCTGAATTAATTAGGCTATTAACACATTAAAGGTAAATGCTAAGTGTTAATAACATCAATTTAATCACTGTTGAGTCAGTTTTATTTTACACAGACTGATGCTGTATTTTCAGCTAAGAAATTAGATAGTAATTAGAAATTACTCAGCAATGATGATATAAGTGTGATAGTTCTTTAAATATGTTATAAAGTACCTGACAGGGTTTTGATTATACATTAAAAGTTTACTATATCATCAGCTTAAAATCATATGCTTTGTATTAAAGATACTAAAGCAACAAATGCTCTGATACAGGAGGGTCTTGATAACTACTAATTTTCATACTTCAGAGTTCCCTCAGGTTTTTGTAACTCCATATGCAAGAATGGTCATTGAAACAAGGCGAGATTGGCCAGTGCAACAAAATATGTGAAACAACAGCTGTTAAGTGTTGGGGATCACTTTCCTGTTAGTCCATATTCAATTATTATACAAAACATTATTTTGGGAGTGTTTTGCTCTCAAGATGAGATTTGTGACAAAAAAAAACCAAGACATTTTTGAAAAATACCTTTTAAAAGATCATCAGCTGATCTCATAGAAGAAAAATGTTTAGATGTTCTTAAAACCATTCAAATATATTAATTAAATAAATATTCTTAGAAATATAATTCATGGAAGGCCGGGTGAAATAGTATCATCAATTACACTTGCGAATGACAAAAATATATTTTGCTTTTCACCAGTGTGATAATAACTTTTTTGAGTGCAATCCATTTATCTTTATCTGCTTAAAAAGGTGATTTACTGTCACAAGAGACTCTATTTTGGGAAAATAACGATATTTTTCATCAAATGTTGATGAATCAGAACATTCTAAATGCTCTTGTGAGGAAGCTGTATATAGGAAAAAACCAAAAAATATATAAAAAATAATTTGTTCTTTCAGAGCTATGTTGTCAGGATGGTTTTATTCCTTTGAAGTGTGTATCCTTAAAGCCATTTCAGAATCTTTGTTTTCAAATTTCAGAAATCATAACTGATTTCAGAAAATGGAATTCAAAGGAAGCTTGGAAATAATGAAAAAGCTTGCAAAATATGCATAGGAATATGAAGAGTAAGTGTCATAATGAAGCATAAGGAAAAACCTGAAAACTGGATTTAGTACACAGTTTATGTTACTCGTCTGATATGACTAATATACTAACATGTCTTATTTTATTGATAACCTTATGGCATTAGGTGGTGTTTATCCAGATCTCAACCATAAATCAATTAATTTTGTGAGAATGTCCATTTTCTATTTAGAAAAAAAAGAGAAAAGATAAAGCAAACTATGACAGCATCTAATCTTAGTAGCAGAGGAACCCTGAGAAAAGACGCCTGAGAATAATCCAAAATCTCAAAATTCAGAGGAGAAATGAAGAGAACCTCAACTTTGTAAAAGTTGATGATCAAGCTATCCTTTTTTTTTTAAAATCTGAAACATGATTTCTGAACACAGAGTTGACAAACTGTGAAGTATTTCAGAACAGGATTGACATTCTTTGTGAAAGCACTTTTGGATTTCCCAGTGGAAGGAGCAAATAGTTGAAGAGTTCTGGGCAAGAGATTTTCTTTAGAGCACATTAAATCACATTAAAGGATAATTGGTGCTTCCTACTAAAAAACATGAACCATTCTGAGGAGCATCGTTGCCTCTGGAATACACAATTCTCAAAATACTCAAGCTCCAATACATGGAACACTTTTACCTGTAGGCACAGTCTCTTGCTTCTGCAATTAAACACTTAAGTTCTGCTTCTTCCTTTAGAGTCTATGTAGTACTACCATATTTTGTAAAACAGAGTTCTCCAAAGTACATGAAGTACCTTTCAGACAAGAGAAAGTTTTTTCCCAAGTGAAGTTCAGCTGCTGTAGAGCATGCAGTATAATTCTGCTTTGTGGCTTCACACTTCGTTGAATGCTACGATTCAGATATATCAAGTATCCTCAGTTGTATCGCTAAGATTTTATTTTACCCGACTGACTGGATAGGTAGAGACTGTCAGAAGTTTATGTTAGGTTTAAGCTACTGGTAGTGTCAAAGCATTTTTATTGCAGCTAAAATAAACTTGGGCTTCAGTCTGCCCTGTTACCATTGTTTGCCTTCCACAAGGTACCTTCCACAGTGCAGTGCCACCCCATGCTTCTCTGCTTGAGGCATATAAATCCTAAAAACAATTTGTTTTCATCTATTCTACATTATTTTATCTGCAAAGCTGCTTTTGATCACTACTGAATAATATGAATTGCTGACATTAAGCTATTTCTGTGTACATGAATTGATGAAGTACACCTGTTAAGACTGCTTGGATTTGACAGCATAAAATAGTCGTTAACCTAAATCAATGACATTTTCATTTACCAGTCAGGTAAATTAAACAAGACAAATTTCCTGTTCATAACTGTCTAATCTTTTTAATAAACAGGTTTCTGTTTCAGACAGTATTCTGCTACACACACATCCTAATAGCATATACCAGGCTCTGAAGATTCCCTTTTTTTCGTTTTATTTTTGTCTTCTGCCTTCTTTCATAAAAGAACAAACTTATTCTATTTGTTCTTAAATTGTATTTACCTCAGAAGACTCACATATTTATAAAAGGCAGCTTAGAAAATAAGACACCCAAAAAGAAAAGGTTTTGTGATGTAAAAAAAAAAAAAAGTATTTCCATTTGATTCTACACATATTTTTCTTTCCCTCTTCACAAGACTGAAATGAGTTTCATAAGAGTAAAATTAACTTACACATTTAAATGAAAACTACAGTGGTATTACTGGGTTCATAATAGACTTAGTAAGCATTATCATGTCTTTTTTTCCCCTTAAATTATACAGTAGTACATTTGCACAATAGTCCATATGTTGGGCATCTTGCTTAGAGACTGCTAGTCCCCTCTCAGTCTGCAGAGATTAGACAAACAGCTCCTACACCTTAGTATTATTCCCCAGCCACTGGGATGAATTCATGTTCCCTCCTGCTTGCTCTCCTGCCAGCCTTACAGCTCTGGCTAACAGTTTCAACAGAAAGCTTTGACCCTCTTTCACAGTACATCATGGCCAGTTGGTGAGGATGCTCTCACTCTCCCCACCAATAAAAGGACACTAGTGGTAGCATCACCAGCAACAGAACTTCGCTCTTTTACGTCTTAATGCTCTGCAACAGAACACTCTGGAACCCAAGCGGAAACAAATGTCTACTGCAAGTCAGAAGCTTAAGCTCCAGAGAGAGCACAAATTCAAACACATCAAATATGCTTTGTGCACCAAAAAGCCCCTTGCTCACTGCCAAGACTCTTCAGAAGTTAACTGAGTTCTCCCCTCTGACTTCAGACAAACTGTCTTAGGAGTTTTGGATCTTTCCCCTGGTGTTTGTAGCTTAGGTTGTATTGATTTATTTTTACGACTCAGAAGGGTGAGCATGTTTTAGGTGTTTTCAATAATTAAAACTTTCAATTTCTTTTTCATCAATACTCTCCTTTTTTAATTTACAAAAATTAACAATAGTAAAGTCACTTGTACATAAGAAATACAAATGAATAAAAAATGGCAGAATTTGCCCATATCCAGCCAAGAGACCCTCTTCTCAGTTTCTATAATTCCAGAGATCTAAATTACAGAACACATACCTGGCCTTCACTTACCTGAACTACGTCTCTTTTGTGGCCCACAAACTCTAATGGTAAAATATATTCAGCATACCTCAATTTGTTGGTCAATAGCAATTCCATTCATACTATGTGTTCTCACAGAGTGCCGTAAAGTTACAGAGAACTCGGAAAAAAAAAAAATAAAAATTCTTTCTTTGATATATAAAACTACAAGAAAAATACACTTCACTAAAAGGCATGCACAAGAAGTCAATAGACACTTTGTGAAGTATGGACCAAAAATCTTTCAATAAAGATTTCTGTTACGGGTGCTAAAATTTTAAAATTAAATACCTAGATTATCTTCTGTTTCAAAAGGTCAATAGTCCTTCACCATTTTTGCTGGTATTATACAGTTATCAAGACAACATAATCATTATGAAGACACAAATTTTTAGAGACAAAGATGTTTGGGAGACATCATAAGAGAGGAAAAGACATCAGTATCAGAACCTGCTAATTTACAAAATGGACTATGTTTATAACATAATGATGGGGTAATTTGGATATAACAGGTGGAAGTAGAAAAAAGTGGCAATATCAAAAGTACAATGGAAAAGCAAAGGAACATATGAAAAACTGTTTATGTGAATATTCAATATTCTGTACACAATTAAAAAGAATACATTAATAACTCTGCATAAAGGAATAGCTGAGGCTGGTTAAGAAGCAGTTTGCCAGTAGGCTGAATAGGAGTAAGGAGATACCATCTTTAAGCACTAAAGATATCAGATCCCAGAGAAGAGGATTTACATAGTTCAGAGCCTCCCTGGCTAATCCAGTAAATTCTGCAGTGGGAATCACTGTACTAAATAGTTGTCTAAAGGGAGAGTCATCAAGTCTACCTCATTTTTTATCACCAAATGGCCGTTGAAGGCAATCGTGACTAAACAACACTGTTGCTGACTGTGAAACTGTAGCCTCAGTGTTGGGACACAAATGGGAATTTGGAAAGAATTGCTTAGACTTAAGTGGGATAGAACTGAGAGCCTCTCCAATTATCATTATATTCTGAGTTCAGGTAACACTGGGAAAATGATTTACCAGTTTTGTTGACTGAAGAACAACTCAAGAGATAAGAAGAAGCTAGGACTATGCTCTGTATTTGTTTCATTAAATACCTGTTTCTGATATCCTAACCTTAGATCGTAGCCATGCAAGTTTGTTACTATTTCATTTATAAGTCTGTTTAATGTGAGGTGAATCATGATTCAGGCAAATTAGAGGTATGTAGGAAAAATAACATTTCTGAGGAACCTATATTCCAGAACATTTTAAAACTTAACGGGAATTGAGTATTTTCTGCAAGTTTGCTAGGGACTAGTGGAGGAAGAACATAAGGATGGATGTTTTAGATAACAGCAAATGCTCATTGAGTCCAGAAGTGTGCCTCTCAAAAGCAGATAACTAGGGCAATGTGACTGTAGGGCAAGCATGCATGGTACTTCATCTAATACTTTCTCAGCTTCCAACTTGTTGTGGTTTAGGAATGCCATAAGCCAGAGGAGAACCATGTGTTTTATTAAACAAGAAATAGATTATTTTTTTTATGACATTTTTGAGCCTCCGCTGAACCCATGTAAACTTTTGGTATCCAAAGAATTTGGAGATATGAGTTCCAGAGCTTCACATCACACATACTGGATGAAAAATCACTTTGGTTTCTTCAAAACTAGTCACCAGGTAACTTGACCTTAAGGTAAGTTGACCTTAATATCTTATTAATATTTTTTTTTAAATGCTCTCTTGACTGTAAGCTTGTTTAGTGTGAGAGTGGTATTCACAGATGCTAAATTGGGAAAGAATTCCTTTCAGCAGATAGATCCTGAGCTACCGATGTGGCAATGATTTTTAAAACACGGCTTCTTCCAGCCACCTTAATTCTGGACAAACTTCAAGAGTGTCAGACTTAATAGAGTGCAATTCACACAACTCTTGGAAGATGTACCACAGTTCCTCTTTTCTCAAGCTATATATACAAGGAGGAAGAAGAGTGCACACTCCCTCACCTCATCTTTCACCTGTACGAACAAGCAGTGGAGAATATAGCCTGGATCAGACTCTACACCTTCCTTATAACTTGGAGCAAAGACCTGCACCTCTGTTGCTACTAAGCATATGGGAGATAGAAAGGAGAAGGAAGGGAGAATACATTTTTTGTCAACCACTAGTGAAGAAGGAAAGAAATACAAGCTTATTGAGGCAGGGGAGACAGAGGAAGAATCTCTCCCTGTCACCAGCATGTAAGTACTGAACAAGTTGAACAGTTTCATATGGTAGGCCTTGCAAGTAGTACCCATTTCATTGCTGGTAATAATAAACTTTCAAAACCTTTATTCCTAAAAAAGTAATGCTTTAATAAAATGTATTAATTTTGAACTACTACTTCTTTTAATTTCTTTTTGTTTTTTAGTTCTTAAGTGACTAATATCAAGATTTAGTGTCGTTTGATATAGGCACAAATTCATATAGCACAGATGTTATGCAAATATTTTGAAAACATGTTTTATTTTGCTCATAGCACAATCAAAACTTAGGATATATTTAGAACGTGTTTAATGCCTTGTTAAGCTATGTACCTGGTTACACATGAGCTTTCCCTATTATTCATCTGAAATCACTGCAGAAAAGCCTAGTCAAGAGAATTTATGGGCTACTTCAGGCTGAAATTTGGAAAAAATGCATGTATTGTATATTCATTAATCAATGACAGTCCTTCCTTTCACAGTCTTGTTTTGTGCCAGATACTGAAATTGAATCTGTTAAGGGGGAATCTTCTATTTCACAAGGAGCCATACTGAAATTATTTAAGTTCAACCTACAGATTTTATTCATAAATTTTCACCCCACAACTTCTAGAAAGCCACAGTTGTCATGTGAACCGTGTTGCATTTGTGGAATTCCATACGTTACTCCAAGTTTCTCACTAAGTAAAATAGAGTCACAGACATATATGTATTTAAAGGGAGCTCAAATCTAAATCTGAGTCTCTATATCAGTCTTTGAACAGGCATTTTTCAATCTTAGGTCTTAAAGAGTGAGTATAAGATAATACAATCTGTAGTAATGCAAACAGAAAGTATAATAGGGAGAAGTCCTGCAGATAACTATTAAAATGCCATGAATTTCATTGAAAACCTGTCAGTACTTCTTTTGCAAGACTGTGAGGAATTAACTTCTTTTGATCTATATGGCTGCATGTCAATAACAGAAACTTTAAAGTCAGTAACTTGGTAGATAATTGAACAGATAAGTACAGATAGATTTACTACAGAAAAATATTTTAAAGATCAGTTTGTCAAAAGCGAGATACATCATGCTGATTTCAGCTGGTGACTGTGGTGTAAATGTATTCACAGTATACGGTACTCACAGTACCATAGTTATTAAAGACTGAAGCTGGCATTAGAGCTTAGCAATACAAAGAAAACAACATACTCAACTGTAGATACAAATTTACTCTAAATTTCTCTATAATAAAACCTGCTAAGTGAAAAGTAATAACTTCAAACTTCACTGTTTTGCTAGACATTATGTAACTTGAAAATTTTCTACAAGGAGTTCTCTTGACCCTCAAATTAATTAGTTTGATTGCTACTTTTATTCTTATTCTCTCCTAAGCCTGCTGATAGCAGTGAATTGCTTGTGAAGAGCACAGAATGGAACAAAAAGGTTGGACTGAACTAATGTGTTGTAGGGAGGAAAAAAACCTTGCAATTTATTAATGTATTCAAAAGACTGTTACAAAACTTTACAATTTAATTATTGCAAGATTATAGAACTGCTTCAGTGCTTCTACAGTGCGTTAAGTAAACTGTACGTGCAAGGAGTAATAAATGAAATTGTTAATTTCAGTGCATCCTTAGGGAATAGTAAGGGGGTAGGTTTACATTATTTAGAGCTCCAAATGGATTTGAGTTTATATACAGCAATAAATCTTAACTACATTGTTAATTAACCCTGCCTCAAGCCCCGTTTTACCTTAGGGGTTGAAAGACACAGTGTCTGTTAGGATAACTCACCATTCATATTCTTAAAGATGTTTAGGACTGGGAGGATTTGCCGATAATAGGGCACCAAGGCCTCCCCCACCAAGTCAGCTGATACCACCAGGTGCTGGAGGACTTTCAGCGTGATGCAGATGACCTGTCGGTTACGAAGGCTCAGTGCATCTGTGATGTAGAAAGAACGACAGGCAGAAAGCAGCATTAATTTCTAAAATGCGAAGGGAGGGGGAGGAGTCCTCTAATGGACAAATTTAATTAAACTGTACTCTGCTGGGGATTGTAAGTGGGCCTTTATTAGCCCAGCTTTGAAAGATCCCAAAGATGGATTGCAGTCCTGATGTTATAAAACACTGCCTTGTCTGATTGTTATTTGTTCCCACAATTTGTGCTGACTCTTCAGTAACCCAAAGAATGCAGCTCATTATTCCCTCATGCTGCCTGTGTAACACTGGCGTGGTCCAAACAAACGAAAAATAAATGTTCAGTAAGTACCATGTGGGGCCAATGGAACTGTACAACTGCAAGACAACCTGCAAAGGTTGACAACAGATACATTCTAGTGCAACAATTACTGTTTGTATGTTTGTACTTATTCATTTCATGATCGTTTTATTCATTCAACTAACAATTCCTACTATTCTGAGAATCAGTACAATGAAGCAAATGTTTATAGGAAAAAAAAAAAACACAAAAAAACCTTGTAGGCTTTTTTTAAAATGACAAACATTCTAGGAAAAAAAAAAGATTTTGTCTTGCCTACTCAGATTTTTTCTTAGCTTTCAGTGTCACGCTTCTAATCTTATGACACTAAGACATTTCGTAAATACCTTTTGTTTCTCTTCTCTTTTGATTTTACTAAAAGCAAGTACTTTGCATTTTCTTTTGTAATTAAAAATGAGTCATGCTTGAAATATATATTTTTTCATGCAAAATCCCTTTATTTATAAAATCTCCTCTGAAATTACATGCAACTGGAAGCAGTTGTCAAATGTGTACACTATTATATATTGGTCTTATTCTCCAGTGCTCTGCCCACTTACATAGACATTTACATCATTGCACTGGAAAAACAAACACTGTAAAAGACAAGCTTATATTCAATTCTGTATGTTTTATAACCAGAGAAGTATATAAATATGTGATTTTTCAAGCATAAGCACTTGAAAAAAATTATAGTGAAAAACACACCTAAATTTGAAGAGCAGTTACTAACAACTTCTTCAATGACTGCCTCTTCACGCTGAAGCAATAGGATTCAGTATTTCTGGCACTAGATTTTGTCAGTGCACAGGAATGCCATTTCATATGGAATGAAGTCATATTCTCACCCTATAGCCACGTCAGTTTTTCCATCTCTTTAAGCAAAGGCACTGTGCCCCACCCACTTCTGTTTATCACACGCCTGTTGAGTGTTAAAAATCAGAGCCAGAGCTCCAAAGCAAGGGTAAGGCAGATTGATTGTGTCAACCTGTAGAGACAACTCTTGAAAATCAACTAGTAAGTAACCTCCCTTCATGCCCCTTTGCAAGCTTATGAACAGCATACTGCTGCTAAACAAGAGAGTTAGAGAGTTCAAGGTATAAAGGTACTGTAGTGCATCATAGGCCAATTCCAAGTTAAAGAAGTGCTGTTAAATGAAAATACAGACTGAATTCCATACTACTTATTATTACAGTCCCTACTGTAGTCATCAGGCTACACCTAATTTCATATTATTTCTGAGCATATTAACGTGTGGACAGGAAGCCCATCAATGCAGCATGCTCACACTAAGTTCCAGGAAAGAGGTTGCCTATTCCAAATTATGCATTCATGGGTAGATGTTCTAAGGCTGCTTTAGCAAAGAGAGATTTCCAGACCCAACTTTAAAGATTAGGTCCAAATCCCAGGCAGGAAAATATTCTCTTACAGAGTAATAGGCATTATTAATTTTGTTAAAAGAGTGACTCGAAGAGGAAGCTCTGGGATTCCAACATATAGGTGTATTCATGACTCAATTGTAAATTGTCATACACAGAAATAATAGCTAATAGAACTAATAGGGAAATTTTGTAATTTTCAGTACAATAATTATTAGTTATTCATACAAACACGAATGAATATTTGTATTCATTTGTATGAATGAATTCATACAAACATTAATAATTAACTGAAGGGACATAAAAAGTAATCAATGACAGAAATTGTGACTTCTTAATCCTTAACTAACAAATTGTACCCACTTCCAGGAGTAGTTCTTCCTGACTGTAGAAGCTGGCCTAGAGGATAAGACATCTTATTTTTAGGCATGCAGAGGGTGTCACGTAGGTGGAAATGGCTGTCCAACCACCCTTAGGAAGAATTCTTTTCTGCAGACATTGGCTCCCAAAGGCTTTCATAGTTTCCTGTTCTCAGAGTTCTGCCTTCTGCAAAGACAACTATCATTTGAGTGAAAGCCAAGACTGCCCCGGTAAAGAGAAATTCCCTAATAAAGTCAATAGTGTGAATTACGCCTCATGACTGAGAAGGCATCCCAAGCAGTGCAGCAAACTGGACACATACTGAATCCAGAAGAATATTTTCAAAGAAGAACTCATCACAGAACCAGTCATGAAGGTTTCCTTACATCTGAACTTTGCTGTAGGGGTGTTTGCTAGACCTTTAAACAGTAATACTGGCACTTGTTTCATCTGCATGCTAGAAAATCAGTTGGATACTTGTCCCACCTCCCTCGAACCAGGGGCATCCCATTCTCCATTTGACAGACAAAACAAAAGACAGAATTTGGACCAAGATCTTGAGTGCTGAAGTGTTGGATATGGTAGAATTAAACAGACTGCAGAATTTGAGCCTGAAGCCCTTCAAATTGCAGAAGTCTGCAGTGTGTATTAGGAAAACACTTGTAAATATCAAAAGTAAGATCAAATTGACTGCAGAACTGTAGTTATTATTATTAAATATTTGGACTGTGGCAGGCATAGCAGTCAAATAGCTTCTGGCTTGATTATATTAGGCACTGTATAAACATTTAATTAGAGACAGTCCCTGCCCCAAGGATATATCAATTTCAAACATATGTTTATCTTTTAAAAATCTGGTAATTATTTTCTGTGTACTACCATCACTGCAGACCATTCTCCCACGTGAATTAAAGGAAGAAAATTTTAATGCAGTATATTAAATAAGTACATATCAACATTTTGAAAAATGTAAGTAATATCTGGAGTTAACAGAAATGAAAGAAAGTACTAGTATCCTTACATAGAAAAGAAGCAGACCATTTAAAAAGCTTGGTACAGTACAGTTACATATCCCTAAAGAAAGAAACATGCACAATATCTGAAATCCTCCAATTGGAAAGCATGCTAGGCTGTTGCCTCTTGACCTAGAAGTTTGCTCTAAGATGTGAATCTTTGCAAAAACAGCAAAGTGAATGACTGGTTTGCTTTTCAGTTAGAGATACTTTTCCACTCCCTAAAGGCTTTTTAGAGGACTTCCCTCCCTCCCAAATCCCTTTTGGTCATCTAGTTTACATGCTATGCATTATAAAATTCTCTTAAGCATTAACTTTGAAAAAACCTCAACCCAATAAATGGACTCTGTTGCTTGGTAGTTCCAATGTTTTCTCCTTTAATGGTATATAAGCTGGACAATTTTGCGTATGATGAGGATACACACTTTTCCAGGAGACATTCCAGCTTGAATAATTGCTCAGCGCAAGTATATAATGAAGTATTTACTTCAAATATACTTAATTTTGTACTGCTATAGTTTTCCCAAACAAGTATTTTCTGAAGTTCATCATAACTTTCTTAAATAAAAGAAAATTTTAAAATGTTAGTAGGTTAAACATCCGGTGTAAAAGCTCAGTATCTGAGTCAGCTCTGTGTTTCTATGAGTCAAAGCCACAGTAATAGATAAGTATGAAATTTGAAAGCATATTTGAAACACTGAACGTTTTTGGGATGGAGGTTTTCCATAGTGCTGTTTACCACAGCTTGTTACCAATGAGCTGATATGGAATACCAATTCATTGACAGCTTCAGGGAACTTTTTTTTTTCATTACATTTTATTGGCAATCAATGTAAATTTAGAATTTTCTTCTGTTAATTTCATATAAGAGCAGAGACTTTTCTTAAGATATGTGCCATTTGTTTGCTTATCCGTTTAGACAGAAGCAGCTGACATACAAAGCTGTAGAAATTATTATTTTAAAACATTCAAGTCTTTTCCTTGTGTAACACTTCTAACATTTCAAAGAAAAAGATCTAGAACTTATGTAAGTTGATATTTTTCATTTTTGTATTTTATTTTTATGTGTTAGTTTGAAAATCTGATCTCAGTCTGAGATGTTGCCTATAATAGAAGCCACAGTTCTCATCTTTGGGATTGATAGATTTTATAAAACAGGAAACATGACAGTATTTCTCCATTCAGTGGATCTTTTCCACAACACAATGTTTTTTCACAGAAGAGATTGAATCAGAATGTTCTTCCCCAGGTAGTACATTCATAGCCTAAACTTTACAGAATCAAATCAGATTCCCCAAACTTCCATGTCTTCTCTAAATACTAAAGTTTAGATTTTGGTACGTACTTTTAAAGTTATGTTAATAATTTAAATCTCTTTAATTTACACTGGCCTCTAATCATATTAAACCCCTTTTCCAAATACACCTGTGAATCTATGTTTAGAAATGCACTGATATTTTCTATTTAGGTCTCAAAAATCAAAGATTAAAATCAATTTAGTTTCCATTCATTTCTCCCCGCCCCAACTGACAAATGAGGCAGCTGCTTCAGAAAATTCTTTGCCTGAAGTAGAACAAGATACACAGAGCAGGTCTCCTGCAGGGCAACAAGCACTCAGGATAAAGATGCTTTGATTATTGTGATCTACTTAATCTTGTCGATCAAAAGCTTCTTTTCTTAAATTCACAGAGTCAGGTTTAAAGAACTGCTAACATGAAGAGTTCTCAAAATGTAATTGATTAAAGTGATACATACTTCTCTGACAGATAATTTTGTCCAAAACTTTCAAAATGCATTATACTTAACTACCTGAACTGATATAATAGAAGTATTATGCTAATGAAGGCTCTTACAAAACAGCGTTTCAATCAAAAGTGAATAAAAATCAGAATAACAACCTTGTGTTCTGTACTTTTTTAAAGTCATGTAAGATCCTGATACAATCTACAATATAGATGTACAGTATAACTGAAAGAGTGATGTGTTGCAGTGAGGTGATGGCAAAGAGGAATAAGGGGCAAGGCATGAAAACCTTAGGCCAATTTTGTCATCAAAGGCTTTGTCCTGTAAAGCCAAAGCCTAAGGCACAGAAAAGGCTAAGATCCATAACTGAATCACTGATGTTTGCAAGAAACATGGTCTGGCAGAATATTGAAGTCAGTGGCTTTTTTTTTTCAGCTTTGGTTTTGCTTGTAATTGTAGTGTTTTACTAGATCAGCACCTATGAAACTTGAATTTTAATAACATTTGCAGGCCCTGTTTAATTTACTAGTATAAAGAATACACTGAGAATAGAGTTCCGAAAACCTTCTTAGTGGCAATGCCAGTTTACTGAGTTTCCATCCACTCCTAGATGTATACTCCTCCTCCTGTGCAGCCTCAAGCTACTCAACTGCACTGAGTACCCACCGCCTCGATGAAAACAGCTTTGTTATCAATGAAATGTGATACTATTTTTTAAAAAGATTTCAGGAAAGATCTGAGGAACCAAAGACTGGTAACACTGGCATCTGTACTTAATAAAGTAATCTAGTGTTCTAAATGTGTTGTAGGTCCTTGAAGAAGAAGAATGTGGACAAGAAAAGCTTGATAATACAGTTTTCTTAGACTTCCTTAGACCACAGAGGACGAGTATCACTAGTAGAGTCTTGCAGGAATCTGTGCTGAGGCTCATGTTTTTCAGTAGATTCATAGGTGATTTGGAAGAGATGTTTACTAATGACTGACAAAGTTTTCTGATGATTCCAAGTTATTCCAGATGCCAAAGATAAGGGTTGACTCTGAAGAACAGCAGGACTCTAAAGTACAGAATGACTGAGTGATAATATGGCAGATGAAAATCAGTACTAATAAATGTTAACTATTAATAAATTAATAAATTCAGGAAATAATAGTTCTAACTCCAGCTTCAAAATTGATTGATGTTCATTGCAGATTTCACTTTCCAAACACGGATGAGATTTATCTTTATTGAATCAGACAGTTTCTCCTCAGATAGGACTAAAGAAGAGTTATACAGAATCTAATTTCTATACCATTTGAAACTACCTGAAATGACCAGTTTTGAGTGGCAGAATCCAACATAAACCTTCTAATTGCAATCATTTGTATTGGTTGATGAAGCCTACAGGGCAGAAATGCTTTGTATTTAAGAATCAAGACAATTAAAAAAAAAAACAAAACCAAAGACCTTTGCTTTCTTTAAAAACATTTAAAGTCTATTTAAAAAGTTTGCTTGGAGTTAATTTTCAGTCTGTAATCTTGAAAACCAGAACTAGTTCTGAAAAGCAACAGTCAGTCAGGAAGAAGATACCAATTCCATTAAAAGTTTAACTTGCTTTCTGTATATGATAGAAATCAACTTACATGATTTACAGAAAGAAAAAGACTAGAAAACAGTATTTTATTCCATAAAAATATTTCAACATTCTGTGAAATGGGGAAATATTTAATGACTATTAAATACTCCTAAATACAGTGAAGATATATGAGAAATATAAATGTGCTTAGAATAACTGCTAGCAACAGGTTCAACTTTACTTATCTATATGCAACGGTGACACTAATTTGACATTAAATGTGAATTAACTGCATTGTTGTTCAAGACAACAATCCACATCTTACATGCAAATAGGATATGGAGAATAAGAAAACAGAAATCAGTTTAATTTAGAAATTTATTAAACATTAAAAAGGACATTGCAGGTGACACAGAGGGAGGACTGCTCTGTGCACTTCTCTATCTGATTCACAAAAAAATTCTGTTTCCCTTAATGAAACATGTTCAACAAAGTTCAAGGTATCCTTGATGTACTGTGTCACAGAAGGGATTTTTAACAGCATGGAAAAAGCCTCAAAAAGGAAAACTTCAACGTTCTTTAGGACAGAGATTATTCTTACAAGAAAGATGGGGAGAGAGCGTTCAGTAGGGCCTGTTGTGACAGGACTAGGGGTAATGGTTTCAAAATAGAGGGAGTTAGATTTAGACTTAGATTGGATATTAGGAAAACATTTTTTACAATGCGAGTTGTAGAACACTGGACCAGGTTGCCCAGAGAGGTGGTGGATGCCCCATCCCTGGAAACATTCAAGGCCAGGCTGGATGGGGCTCTGAGCGACCTGATCTAGTGGGGGATGTCCCTGCTCC